>SKCR01040689.1:0-60951 GCA_019454045.1 Zanthoxylum bungeanum
GGCAAGCCTTGTAACACATAAGGCTTATGATGGTTTTGCAATGGCAATTTCAATTTCTCCACGAGATTGGTACTCACTAAATTAGCCCAATATTCCCCATCAATAATCACACTACACACCGCATCTTTCACAAATACTCTAGTACGAAAGATATTATCTTTTGGTTGTCCTATAATATCAACCAAGACACTGGCCATCTTGACAAATCAAACTCAAGAAGGAAGAAAATACCAAAAAAAATTGACAAAGACAAGAGAAACAATAAAGCGAAAAAAAATTAAAAAAAAAAGACCACGTAAGACTTAAAATAAAAACACAAAAAAAAAATCAGATTTAAAACTCCGTGATAAATTCAACCAAAAATTTCCTTTTCGATTAAGGAACACTAAGGCAATCCCTAGCACAACTTAACACACAAGGTAATTGATCGAACTTTTCTTATTTCTCTTGAAAAAATTTGAATTTAATTTCTTTGATAATGACTCTCTAAATCCTTATTACGCATGCAAATCAAACAAACAAACTGATTCAGAACTGATTAGAAACCAGAACCTGAAACTGACTCAAATCCCGTAACTAATATTCGGACCAGATATTGGGACCCAATATGAGAACTTACAGCCTTCAATTGTGCACTATTGACTAGATCTCATCGAGTACATGTAAATCGATATATTATGGGTCTCGTAACTCTTTCTAGATCAAACGTTACAGCCTTTTTAAATTCAGTGCGCGGCCGAAAAATTCTGATCGATCTGATCCGAAAATTGCATACAATTTTGACTCGAATTGACTCAAAACTCCAAGAATTGAATCCTAAATGCTATTACCATGAAAGAAAATTATAATAACATCCAAAATTCTAATAACACCGGAATGGTTTTGTCTCTAATGGGAATTGGTGGTGCAACCTCCAAAGGTTCAGGTTCCATGTTAACAATTGCTTCTTGGCCTTCTCGCATTTCCCGTCTCAACTGTCTGATGGTTATTTAAATCTATGGGTCAAGCGGTCGGAGTTCAAAGCTTCTGGTTCGTCTCATGTAGTTTCTGAGAACCTGAAACACAAGAAAACAAAAACAATAAGTAAAAAGAAATTAGATACAAGTAACGTATTTAACCCCAAAACTAATAGTGAAAGATAAATAAGTCACCGGCAACGGCGCCAAAAACTTGACCGGTGCGTAATCACACGCGTATAATGCAAGCGCAAGTATCGTTCAAGTAGTATAAAAAGTATCGATCCCACGATGACTTAATACCTAATCTATTAATTTTATGAGGTCAAATGATTACTAGTATCTAACAGATTGATTGATTGATTTGAAATGGTGATGATTTTGAATTTAAAAACAAGTAAATAAAATTGCACGAAAGTAGGTTTAATAAAATTCAATATTAGGAAACTATCTAGGGTTGTGAATCTTTCTAATATCTTTTAAAAGATGAAGTGGTTATTTCATGTTTGTTTAATAAATCGGTTTACTAACCTGGAACACTAAATTATGCGAAAGCCTCTGTCGATGGTCAGACGCAAATACCCAGTATAACTCAATTGAACCATATGTCTATGTCAACCAAATTACCTGGATTCATTAAGTTTAAATTCCAATTATGGCTATCCCCCGCCCGACAGGTATATGTCTATCCTGTAAGGAAATCTATGAAAGGGTTATCTATCCTCAAGGAAGATCGTGGGCTATTAAGTCTAAGGCTGAAACCTAAAATTCCTTTGTCAAGTTTATTTTAGATTTACCAGATCAATCTTATTAGTGGCCAATTAACAAGACGCATTAAGCTTGAGACTTAATAAGTAAACCTTTAAATTACCCAAACTATAAAATAACCCCTTATAAACCGGTGATATTAGAATTCATCACAACCCCAGATAACTAATTTAGTTACGACACATAACTAGGGCTAGTAAAAACTTAAAAGACATAAAGTAAAAATGCTGAAAAGTAATTGCGGTAAAGTACAAGCTGAAAAGTAAATTACAATAAAATAAAATGCTAAGGTAAAAGGATCAACTTTTATTATTTACTATTTAGATATCTCCCTTAATATAATATATTAACTTGTGATTATTTTACCAACCAGCCATATAAGCGGTAACCTGATTAAGTCAAATTAAGTCCAACCAGCCATAAAGGCGGAACCAAAATAAACCTGCCATATAGGCGGTAAGAAAATTTAATTACCAACCGACCAATCTGGCGGTATCCTTGCTTAGTCAGGTTTAAACCAGTTTAAAATGAATTACCAACCGACCAATATAGCGGTATCCTCATTAAGTCAAATTTTAAATAGTGAATATATTATATTTAAGGGAGATTAATCTAAATAGCAATAGTAAAAGAATTACCTTTCACCCTAGCAGGGGGAAGTTACCTCCTCATGTTGAATAGTAAAAACTGTAAAAGTAAAGAAAGTAAATTACTATTATTACAGAACGTAATTAAAATTTATTACAAAACTGAAATTTAAAAGAAACTAGATAGAAAACTCCTTATTTACATCAGAGAATTCAGAGAGGAAGGTACATATACAACTGAAACATCGAGCTGAATTTATAGGCCTCGGTAGGCTCTGGGCGTCGCGACGCGACACGGGTCGACTTATGGTTCGTCGGCTTCAGATTCTTATCTGACACGTGGCATTTCGGATAAGATGATAAGGTGACACGTGGCATTTCGGATAAGATGATAAGGTGACACGTGGCAAGGCGGCTGGCAACTCAATGATTATGCTGACGTGGTGAAAGTGATTGTCGGCACCATAGGATTGCGACACATGGCACTTCGTGATTGGCTGATGATAACGTGGCGGTGACGTGGCACATTGACTCGGTCAACTGGTGATATGGATGATGACGTGGCTGACACGTGGAGTGACACATGGCGACACGTGGAGTGACATATGGCAATTGTCGGCACCGTAGGATGATGACACGTGGCACGGCGCACGTTAGCAGATCAGCTGTGATGGTGACACGTGGCACGGCACACGTTAGCAAAGTCAAACTTCTCAGATTCTGACATGTGGACCCGGCGCACGTTAGCACGGTTCGGCGCACGTTAGGCATCGCGACTCCAAAGGCTTGCGCATCGCGACGCGCGAAATGACGAAAATGCCCTTTTGTCTGTTTTTCACTATTTTGACCCCAAATCACCTCCAGAGAGTTCTGAAAATTTATTTATCTACAAAATAACACAAAACACATCAAAATATTCACAAAACTCAAGAAACTATACAAAATATTAAGTTAAATGAGTGGGAAATAGTGATATAATTACCACTCATCAGTGACTAAAGGATCCACTCTTGATATTTCAAATATAGAGAAATCTTACTTTTTTTAATAAATAAATTATCATTATTACCCAATTAATTTATTTCATGATTCAATTATGCCAAAACATATAAAATCATCCATAAAGGTGGTGATACAGTTTGTCAATAACTAGTTCAAATAGGTACTCAATTATGCCAGAACAAATAAAACCATCCATAAATGTGGTGATACGGTTTTGTCGATAATTAGTTCGGATTTAAAGTACTCTCTCATGCAATATGAGGGTAAAGTATTAATTGTGCCAACCAAGATGAAATTGTTTATAGCGAATCAAGACACACACAAATAAAAAGAGAAGATTATATATTAGTCTTCAGATTACAATTTATATATTATAACATAAATAAGATTAATTTATACTCTCATATTAAGAGTTTCACTCTTCACTTCAACAAAATACAATTAGCTACTCGTGATTTGAATAAAAATCGCATAATTTTATTAATAACAAAAAAAAATTACAACAAAGATGGAAAATTAAAACATGTAAGAGCTGAAACTCCATAATTTCTTAAAACAGAAATATGGAGCAGGCTGAAGAAAAATAGGTGCTGAACACATTTATTTATAGTATAAGGCTTAACACCTTTACGATTTCTTAATCTCTCTTTTTATTATTTTATTTTATTTTATTTTTGACTTTGGTTTCCTTTCTTTTGTTTTTTTTTTTATTTTATAAATTTCAAACATTTGTCATTTGAACTTATTTTTTTATTTTTTTATTTTCTAATAATTAAAATTACATGCAGCATAAGTTGGTTTCTTTATCAATTTCGACCTTCAAAACCTCAGAACTATAAATTCTTGTAAAAAGTAAAGTTGTAGATATTTTAGTATTCTTTCATCTGAAACTTGAATTGCCTCAATCCGATATCGGAGTAAAATATTATGGCCAAAAATTACGCAAAGTTGAATTTTTTGAAATTGTACATCGTAAAAACGCCCTTGTAAGTTTTTGTCTTCCAAAATCCAAATGTCACGTCCATTTTTCTAGTTATACATCCAAAGTATTATTTCACCTATATAAAAAATAAAAATCACAATAAAAATATGTAAAACATAAATTTAATTATTATTTCACATATATGCTAAATTAAGGGAATTAATGAAACTATAAGTGTAAAATGATTACTTTCTCTTTATTAAGTTTATACTTTTTAGTGTTTATCAACAAATCCTGTACTTGATTCTTCAAGGTTATAGGAGATAAAAAAACTCAATTAAAATGGAGCTTAGTATTTCTTGAGGATGCTAAAAGTCTCGGGTTCATTTCGAAACCGGAAAAATATATTATTTTTAATGCAAAAAGAGCTGATGAATTAATCGACCAACTATAAGCCTATGAACCAAGAATTGACCTAATTCTTCCAAGATGGACTGGTCAAATAACGATCATGGCAAGAAGAGTAAAGTAGACTTGAATCTTAATCAATAACTTTTTTATTGTTAAATAATAATGTTGTTGATTCAATCATTTTTTTCCACACTAACCAGATAATGTCTTCTAAACTCCACTTCTTATTATTCATATATGGGGACAATGTCTCAATATGGTTGGGGGATATGATAATTGACTAGATAGTTTTCATTTTTGTGTTTTTTTTTTTTAAAAATTTCAAACATTTGTTTTAATCCATTGAAAGGTGGATTGTGACATTTGAACTTATTTTTTTGTTTTCTAATAATTAAAAATTACATGCAACACACGTTAGATTCTTCATCAATTTCGACCTTAAAAACTTTAGAATTAGAAAATCTTACAAAAGACAAAGTTGTAGATATTTGAGTCTTCTTTCATCTGGAACTGTAATTGCCTCAATTCGATATTGGAGTAAAAAGTTATGACCAAAATATAAAATTGTGCAAGGTTGAAATTTTCGAAATTGTACATCCGTTGATAAACGCCCTTTTAAGTTTATGGCATCCAAAATCCAAATGCCATGTCCATTTTTCTAGTTATACATACAAAGTATAATTTCACCTACATAAGAAATAAAAATCATAATAAAAATATATAAAATAAAATTTAATTATTATTTCACGAATGTACTAAATTAAGGGGATTAATGAAATTATAAATGTAAAATGATTACTTTCTCTTTATTAGATGTACACTTTTTATTGTTCATCATTTGTCTATATGTGGGATGTCTAGGTTTAGAATTTATTTAAGATTAATTAAGACATCTTGGATACACAAATACAGAAAAGAAAAAAAAAATGAGATACAAAAAATACAAAAAAAGAAAAAAAAATATAAGGATGTTAAATTATTATTTTATTTACTAAATTATATTCCTCGGCAACAGTGCCAAAAATTTGACATACTCAAAAAATGGTTCTTTACTCCCAAGTATAAGAGTGTCGAAGTAATAAAATAACTCAGTAAGTGAGGGATCGATCCATAGAGAATAGATTTAGTAAAATAAAATAACAATTCGAGTGAAAAATAAAAAGACTGAATTGATTGAAGTGATGAATAATTTTTAAATTAGAATGCAACAATAAATTAAAATACTGAGTTAGGAAATCCACTCTTTATATTTCAAATATAGAGAAATCTTACTTTTTATAATATATAAATTGTCATTATTACCCAGTAATTTATTTCAGGATTTAATTATGCCAAAACATACAAAATCATCCATAAATGTGGTGATACAGTTTGTCTATAACTAGTCCAAATAGGTACTCAATTATGCCAGAACATATAAAATCATCCATAAATATGGTGATATGGTTTTATTGATAATTAATACAGATTTAAATTACTCTCTCATATTATATAGGGGTAAAATATTAACTGTGTCAACTAAGATGAGATTGTTTACAACGAATCAAGACACCAAAAAATATAAGAGAAAATTAAATATTAGTCTTCAAATATTATAATATAAATAAGATTAATTTATATTCTCATATTAAGAGTTTCACCATCACCCCAGCAGAATATAATTAGCTACGCATGATTTGAATAAAAACATGCATAATTTTATTAATAACAAAAAAAAAATTACAATAAAGACTAAAAATTAAAACATGCAATAGCTAAAACTTTACAATTTCTTAAGACATAAGTATGAAACAGGTTGAAGAAAATGAGATGCTGAGCGCCTCTATTTATAGTAAAGAGCTCAACACCTTTCCGATTTCTTAATCTCTCTCTCTGTTTTTTTAGTTTGTTCATTTTTTGATTTTTTTTCTTTATAAATTTTAAACATTTGTCACAGTTCATCGAAAGGTGGATTGTGACATTTGAACATATTTATTTTTGTTTTATAATAATTAAAATAATTCCATGCAGCATACGTTGATTTTTTCATCAATTTCGAGCTTGAAAACCTCATAATTATAAAATCTTATATCGAAAAAGTTGTAGATATTTGAGTTTTCTTTCATCTAGAACTTGAATTATCTCAATTCGATATCGGAGTAAAATATTATGGCCAAAATATGAAAATACGTAAAATTAAAATTTCTGAAATTGTACTAGAACACTCTTTTAAGTTTTTGACCTCCAAAATTCAAATGCTACTTCCATTTTTTTAGTTATGCATCCAAAGTATTAATTCACATATATAGAAATAAAAATCACAATAAAAATATATAAAACATAAATTTAATTATTATTTCACAAATATGCTAAATTAAGAGGATTAATGAAACTGTAAATATAAAATAATTACGTTCTCTTTATTAAATGTATAATTCTTAGTATTCATAACCCACCCTCCAAACAATAAAGTAATGCAAACTTAACCAACGCATGAACTAAAGTTTAACATGCCTAAAAACATGTTGAACAATAGACATTGGTTGAGTTTTTAACCATTGTCAGATATCGCGCATCACCTAAAAAAATAAAATCTTTCCTAATACCCAAATTATTTTCATCATGCCCATCACATTCATGCTGGTTTTGTAAAATTAATAGATCATTTTATATATTAGCCTTTTTATTTTTATAAAATTCAATTATATTATGCTATATCATTTAATATGATTGAGTGCATATTCAGAACTAGTATTAAATAGTCCATTAATACTCCTCCCTCCTTAAATAAGAATATACCCATTAGTCTTTCTTTGTCCCATTCATCTTTATTTTTTTTGGGTCGCAATGATCTTTTTTTTTTGGGTCTGGTTTCTGCTGTTAATTAATGATACCCGGAAAAAAAATTCAATAAACCGTTTTCGAGATCCTTTCGGCAGCGGATATGGCTCCATGGCCACACACGCAACATATGGTCATTTCTTGCAACTACAAAACCCAATAAATCTCTTTAAATAACCACATCTATAATCTATTACATTGAATTTGACCCGGAAACACCTACAGTAAATTGATTTATCTTCCCTGAAGATGACCAATCAAAAGTCATCTCTCCCTCTGTACGAAAAAGTTTATCATAAAAACACAACTCAAAGAGCTTTAGATGTAACCATCTTGTTACTTCTTCTTTGTCTCCTCTTCTATCGTTTCTTATCTTTCAAGAATCATGGATTCGCTTGGTTTCTTGCTTTTCTGTGCGAGTCTTGTTTCACCTTCATCTGGGTTACCACCCTTAACTGCAAATGGACCCCTATGACCTACAATACATACCCACAACGTCTCCAAGAAAGGTAACTAATCAAACGCCTGTTTGTGAATGGTCCTAAACTAGCGTATTAATATATCATTTATGCAACACTTGTGTCTTTATATATGCCTTGCGTTACAATTCAACAGGATACAGGAGCTTCCTCCAGTGGACATGTTTGTGACAACTGCTGATGATGAGCTTGAGCCGCCAATCATTACAGTAAACACAGTACTGTCTTTGTTGGCAGTTGAATATCCAGCTCACAAGCTTGCTTGCTATGTATCCGATGATGGCTGCTCACCTCTCACCTTCTACTCTCTTGTAGAAGCTTCTAAGTTCGCCAAGCTTTGGGTTCCATTTTGTAAGAAGTATAATGTTCAAGTTAGAGCTCCCTTTAGGTACTTTCCAGTTTCTGATTCTGCAGAACCGCCTAGTGCCAACTCATGGGAATTCAAGCAAGACTGGAAAAGTATGAAGGTAAATATAAATTAGAAGTTACATGTAAATAGAGTTTTTCACAACCGGTATTTTTTTTGGGGGTATAATGAAAAAAAATATAAAACATAAGATGTCATAACAAAAAACTTTAAATCTCAGGGAGCCTAATCAAAACTTTTCTCAAATATCATTTAAACCTTATCTCTATTATTATTATTATTTTTTTTTTTTTTTTTTAACTTTGCCGACCACACATGTCAAATCTAATCATAAGTTTCGAAATTAATACTAGTAAATAAGAGCTATATATGGTCATAGTTTTATAAAAGAGAACTCTCAGCAGAAAACTTAGATTCTGCTTGGTTCTATTATTATTGAGGTTAAAATAAGGTGAGTTTCACTGTAGAAAATAAAGTTGAGTAAAAAGTATAAAATATCTTAATTTGAGTTTCGTATAAAAATATTATATGAAATTTCTTTTTAATTTTTATTTTTTAAGCAAACCTCAATTGTGCGTGAGGAAAAATTTATTGAAAATAAAAAGGAAATTACAGAAAGTTTTAATTCCATATAACCTTATTCACTTCTTTCAATAGTTGCTCTTAATGTTTATTAAACACAAATTTATATTTTACATATGTGGGTCGAATTCCCTACATGTGAACTTAATCATTCTCATCTTTCAAAAAATTGAATTATGAAAAGTAGGAGATGAATGAAAGAAGAATAATCATATGATTCTTCATCTCTACAAAATATCAATCAAAAAAAAAAAAAATGATTATCCCATACTCAATTTCCATGAAAATTAGCATCCAAGTACAACCTCAGATGTTATTGCTTAATTGAAACTTAATTATTGTCTTTTCTATTACTATGAATAATACTCCTTATTTAATTGATGTTGATGAAAACCCAAAGATTTTTGCTCATACATATCTATCGCAAAGTGTGTAACTTGATAATATTAATCTCACTACAAGAATTAGACCATTTAGCGTCGAATTGTTTCGACGCAATAACTTACTATTTCGACGCAAATGATATTAGCGTCGAAAAAATTAGACGCCAACAATGGACGATAAAATGTCGACGAAAACCACTTTTAGCGTCGAAAATAATTAACTGCGACGCTAAAAAACAGTATTCTGCGTCCAATTTATTTCGACGCTAAAGTTAAATTTTCGACGCTAATTGTATATTTGGCGACGAAATATATCGACGCAAAAATTTAAACTTTTAGCGTCGCAAGGTGTCGACGCTAAAGTATATAAAAAAAGTATTATATGTAAGCTTATAGCGACCATGTTTTTTACTATTAGCGACGAAATATATCGACGCAAAAATTCAAACTTTTCGCGTCGAAAAATGTCGACGCTAAAGTATATTTAAAAAGTATTATATGTAAGCTTTATAGCGACCATGTTGTTACTATTAGCGTCGAAATATTTCGACGCTAAAGGTCACTTTTAACTAGTCGACGCTAACATATATTTAAAAAGAAATATATGTACGCTTACAGCGGCCATTTTGTATACTATTAGCGTCGAAATATTAGCGTCGAAATATATGTTTACCTGGTGTGCTGTCTCTTTGAGCTGTTGATGTTGGCAAAGTATGTCAAATGCAGACAATCGACTGGGCTTACTCTGAGGTTCATGTTGCCCGTTAAATAATTTACTCCTCCGCCAAGGATGACTCGACTCAAGAAATCTCCTGTGCCCCGTGTATCCGATTTTATTCCGTAATCGTTGCGAAGGTGTATGATCCGCACAAACTGGACATGCCATGTATCCCTTAGTGCTCCATCCAGATAATGAACCATAGGCTGGAAAATCATTAATGGTCCATAATAATGCGGCATGCATCTGAAAATACTGCTCTGAAGCTGCATCATAGGTATGCACACCCACATTCCATAATGTTTGTAACTCCTCGATCAATGGTCTCAAGTAAATATTTATATCTTTACCAGGTGAACGTGGACCAGGGATAAGCAATGACATAAACATGAACGGATCCTTCATACATTTCCATGGAGGTAAGTTATATGGAATGACAATAACGGGCCAGATGCTATAAGAGTTGTACATATTCCCAAATGGGTTTAAACCATCAGAGGCAAGACCTAACCTGACATTACGGGGGTCCTCAGCGAAACGGGGGTACATGTCATCAAATTCCTTCCATTCGGTTCCGTCCGCAGGATGTCTAAGTATGCCCTCCGCACCGATCCTCTTTTCATGATGCCACATCATATCAGTCGCTGTGTGTCGTGACATGAACAATCTCTGCAGCCTGGGCGTTAAAGGGAAATATCGCAATATCTTTTGAGGCACTTTCTTCCCCATACCACAGATTTGTACCGACTTTCACCACATATCGGACAATGTTCAAGTGATTCATACTCGGCACGAAATAATACACAATCAAACTTACAAGCATGAATGGATTCATACCCCATTCCCAGATCACGCAGCATTTTCTTTGCCTCGTAGTACGACTTAGGCAATTCGCTTCCAACCGGTAACATTTGGGCCAGTAACTCTAACATCATATCGATACTTTTGTTGGTCATTCTGTTGATCACTTTAATGTGTAATAATTCACAACGAAATTCAAGATCGACATTCCAGCACCTTCGAATGGAATTTTTTGCCTCATCAAGTAGTTCACTAAATAAATTTTGATCATTTCCACTTAACACTGGCATGTCGCCACTAACACTATGACCAAGTTGTGGACCTTGTAAGTCATGCAAAATATCGGCGATATCATCGTTTGCAGGTTGATTGTAACTACTGCTCCCTTCGCCGACATCAAAAAACCGTGACTGAGAATGATACTGCTCACCGTGATAAATCCACGTACGGTAAGTGGGTGATATTCCTGGCATGTATAAATGATTATGAACTTCATCTAACCGCTTCCTTTCCTATTCAAACAATTTGCACATGGACAACGAACACGACCTTCTGCATCAATGTGTTGTTTTGCGACTTCCATAAACTCAGACACTCCATTACGATATTCAACACTCAATCTATCCAGAGAGCTCATCCAATTTCTATCCATTTCAGCAGAATACCTAAATATAATAATATAATTATTAGATATCATTTTACATTGGAATCAACATTACTAATTCAGTAATACTTAATTTAAGCATATATATATATATATATATATTTGGTTGATAAATTAATTAAATAGTTTACAGAAAAATTCTATTTTGTTAATTAATATACTTACTCTACATATATGAATCATAAATCACTAACAAACAGCAATATAAACAACATATATAATCATAAAAATTGAAAATAATAAAGAAATATGAAAGAAGATTTACCTTTTTGGAAATTGATTACAATTTTATTGAAAATTTTAGGAGAGATGTGAGGCTGTAGAGGAGAAATTCTCAGATTTCAGAGGTTTTTTACGAAGAGAATGAAGAAGAAAAAACAGAGGGGGGAGAAGGGGTGTCGACCTTCTGTTTTTTAATCTATCTTTAGCGTCGCATTTAGTATTTCGACGCCAATTGTTGCCGTTTTTAGCGTCGAAAAGGTTCTTTCGACGCTACATGTTCCATTTTTAGCGTCGCAAAACGTTTTTTCGACGCTAAATATAAAAAATTAGCGTCGGATTAAATTTAGACGCGAAAGAATCAAGTTCTGTCGGTGGAAGCTTCATAACTCTTTAGCGTCGAACAAATATTCGACGCTAAAAGTATTATTTTGGCGTCGAATATTCATAATCGACGCTAATTATATACGTTTTTAGCGTCGACACCGTTTTGTCGACGCTAAATATCAAACATATAGCGTCGAATTAAATTTAGACGCGAAAGAATCAAGGACTGTCGGTGGAAGCTTCATAACTCTTTAGCGTCGAAAAATATTCGACGCTAAAAGTATTATTTTTTGCGTCGATTATTCACATTCGACTCTAATTGTTTCCTTTTTAGCGTCGAATGTAAATTAGACGCGAAAGAGTCAAGGATTTGCCGGTGGAAACTTCAAACACCTTTAGCGACGATATATGTTCGACGCTAAAAGTTAGTTTTGGCGTCGACTCCGTGTTTCGACGCTAAGAGTGCAATATTTGGCACCAAAAATTATTGCAATAATATAATTATTCAGCGTCGAATATTTTTCGACGCTAAAGTTCTGTTTTTAGCGTCGAAACTATATTTCGACGCTAAAAAATTAATATTCTGCGTCGAATTTTTATTCCGTCGCTAAAATATGACATATAGCGTCGAAACTAATATTCGACGCTAAAACTAACTTTTAGCGTCGCATATTGTTTCGACGCTAAATATTTGGACGCTAAAAGCCATAATTCTTGTAGTGTCTGTTTGCAGCAAGAGTACGAGCAACTTAGCCGAAATATAGAACAAGCAACCAAAAGTGTGCATCATTTGATCTAAAAGGCGAATTGGCTATTTTCTCCAAAATGGAACGCACGAATCATCCAGCAATAGTGAAGGTAACCATTTCAATAAATATTGTGTATCCTTTGTCTCATATAACAATTTATCCTCATGAATATACACCGCAAATATATTTTTTTCCCATAATAAAACAATACTCTATAGAGAACCAATGATTCATTTCAATTATTAATCATTTAATTTTAGGTTTTATGGGAGAATAAAGAGGGTCTTTCAGATGAGATACCACATTTAATTTACATATCAAGAGAGAAGCGATCAAAGCATCCACATCATTACAAAGCTGGGGCCATGAATGTCCTAGTAAGTTTTTTCTCTATGTCAATACACCTCATTAATCAAAGATTAATAATTAATGATCTCATTAATTATGTCTAATTTTTGGGTGATGAAATAGACTAGAGTCTCCGGGTTAATGACAAATGCACCGTATATGCTTAATGTGGATTGCGACATGTATGCCAACAATCCAGAGATTGTTCTTCAAGCAATGTGCTTGCTTCTGGGTTCCAAGGAAAGTGACTGCGCGTTTGTTCAGTCTCCACAATATTACTACAATAGTCCAACAGATCCGCTAGTCATTTTGCATGAAGTGAGTCATGATGATTATGTGCTTCATTCTAAATTTACTTGCACCTAATGTATTAATTTTCTTGTTAATTTAATAGCGCAGATGATTAATTAATATGTTTTGCTTTTTTTAGTTTGTGGGGAAAGGAATAGTGGGAATTCAAGGACCTTTCTATGGAGGAACAGGAACTTTTCATAGACGAAAAGTCATCTATGGTCTGTGGCCGGATGACATTGAACATCAAGGGAAATATAATCACTCAATTAATGTATATTCTTAATTTAATTTTAACTCGTATTGATAACTTTTCCCCAAAGTGTTTGCAAATATTCCCATCTAATTCCCCTTATATATGCCGAGATGTCCTATTTCGGTCTATGTAATTAAATTGTAATATCGTTTCATAATTTATCCTAAGTTAGACAAAAAATAAGGGTTGTGTTAGAACTTGATAACCAACATAAAATTATCGAATATTTGACATGAATCCTAGATAAAATTGATTATATAACCGTTTTAAAGGATCCATGTATAACCGATCCCGCCCAACAGTAGGAGAAGGCTTTGGTTTGCAAATATTTTAATTGTTGTAGTTGTACTTAGGTGTAGTGTTTAGGAAACACTCAATTTGATAGCTAATATTAAATTAGTGATTCTATAAAGTCATATACCTTAGTTTCCAAATATACCCAACTTAGTTATTTTGTTCCTAATTAATCTTGCAGGAAAGGTAGAGGATGATGAGTTAATAATGAAATTCGGAAATTCAAAGGAATTAATCAGATCAGCTTTTCATGCTTTGGAAGGGAAAAGTTCAGGTTTTTCAAGCAACCTGTCGAACTCTCTCGAAGCAGCACTCCAAGTTGCAAGTTGCGGCTACGAGTATGGTAGTAGCTGGGGTAAAAAGGTAAAAGTATCATACAAAATTTGTTCGGGGAAATTATCATTTTTACATCCGAAGATAAACAGAATTATCCTAAATTTTAAATACATTTAATTTTATATCCAAAGTCTCACTTTGTGTGTGATTTAGTACACTTATTGAAACTTTTTAGATATAAATTAGATGTAAAATAAACCTAAAATATGTAAGTGTATACACAGACAGAAACTTTATGTGTAAAAATTAATACACAATGTGAAATTTTGGTTATAAAATTGAATTTATTTAAAATTTTCGAGTAATTTATACAAAATCCTCGGACCTAAAAATGATACTATATATATATATATATATATATGGATCTGCTGTTTTATAATATCAGCTGACTGTAATCTGTATATGTATTGGTTTTAGTTTGGGTGGATATATGGTTCTGCAGCAGAAGATATATTAACCGGCTTGGTGATCCATGCAAGAGGATGGAGGTCAGGCTACTGCTCACCGGATCCACATGCCTTTCTAGGTTGTGGGCCCCCTAATGTCCCCTCTGCGATGATACAACAAAAAAGGTGGGCCATGGGACTGCTTGAAGTTCTATTCAGTAAACATAACCCCATATTTGCTACCCTCACCGGGAAGCTCCTGTTTCGGCAATGCTTGGCCTATTTGTGGATCCTCACTTGGGGCTTACGCTCAATTCCTGAGCTCTGCTATGCTGCTCTTCCAGCTTACTGCATCATCACTAACTCCAGTTTCCTGCCAAAGGTTACATTAACTTCCATTCATTTTTTCTTTTCTCTCATCTCTCTCTCTCTCTCTCTATATATATATATATATATAGTCTATTATAAGAAAATCACAATTTCTTGATGAATTTTACCGACGGGTTATGAACTTTTACTAAATAAATACGATATATGAAATCCATTGCAAAATGAGGCGTCATAATATTGCGACGAAATATTGATGGAATTTTACTACAATTTGAAAAACCAATTGATAAATATTTACTAACAAATTATTTACCAACGAATTTATTTTTAATCGGTAAATTATATTATGGACAAAATTTAAGATATTACTGACGAGGATTTGATCGATAATGTGCGGTTTTTTTGTTTTTGTTTTGTAGTGGTAGTGACCACTTACTTCATCTCCAAGAATACTTGTTTGTTGCTTAGTGTCACGGTCCTAGTTTCAAGCTAGGACGGGTAGTCGCTTTACAAAGGAGCTCATGTTTCGGGACATCAGTTTAAGGTCGTTAAGGGTTATATGTACCCTTCATGTACCCTTGTACTGGTGAGTTTCCATCCGTGAAGCCTTATTCGGAAGTTTGCTTGGAGAATTAGAAACATACTCGCTTGCCGCTAGCCGCTAGCGTAGTATTGTGGAGTTGTGAATGAGCTTATGTCCCGGAGTGCCGGATCAAGCTCACTCTAGGTCCTAAGTATCTCCCATGGGCCTATGTACTGGGAAGTTATCGGTCGTGGAGTCCCGTTCCGAAGTTTGCCAGGAGATTTTGAGATACGCTAGCTTGCCGTTAGTCGTTAGCCTAATTTGGTGCATTGTGAAGGAGCTAACGACCCGGGGTGTCGAATCGAGTGGGACCAAGTTCCAAAGTGAATCTTATGGTCACTTGTACTGGGAAAACTTCAGCCCCAGAGTTGGATTTCGAGATTTTCCGGGAGATTTTGGCAGTAGGCCCACTTTTCGGTCTTTTCCACTAAAGTGAGAGTGTTGCGGAAAACCATCAAGATGAGTTCATTTGGGGACGAGATTTTAACCCAAAAACACTTATATTGTGGCTTATTGAATGCCCGGAAGAGTTCCCAAAAAAATCCTCTTACAATGGATTTTAGAGGGGGGTGTGACAACTCAAGCGCCAGGTGTGTATACTGGTGAAACTTGTGCAATGTCTCTAAAACCTCTTTAGGGGGGAAGCCTAGGTGAACCTTGAGTGTGACCAAGGGGGCTTCGGTGGTCTTGGGGCTTTAGCCGTGAACCCTCTCACCCTTAGACAACGTTGGGACAATGATGTATTGTCGAGATTGAGTTGGCGGGAAAATGCCATATTTTATATCCAGTTGTGCAATTCGAGTGCCGGATCCCGGTGTTGTACGGGCCCGCAAGTGTATGCATTGAGATAGCTTGTGAGCTTTCGTAATTCATTATATTATGGGTCTGAAACCTCCAACAATGTGAAATTTGGGTCAGAGGTTTCTTGTAGGCTGACTTACACGGGACGTGACCGTGTTAAGTGCCGCACGAGCCCTTTTTCCGTTAAGGAAAAAGTTGGCCCGTGACACTTAGCAAACTTGAAAGCCTAACAGCTAAATTGCTCATTAAAGTGATATTAATTGACACACATTAAGCACCCCAATCCCATTCTTACTAGACATAGTTAGCGATTTAATTATAATTCTGAGATTGGCAAAGTCTTTGTTTATATCTAGAAAAGATTAAACACATATTATATTTTTTTAACTGCTAAAAATTGTGCGCACATGTGCAGGTTCAGGAACCAGTCATATGCATACCTGTTGCAATTTGTGTGATCTACAAATTGGAAACTCTATCAGAGTACATTCATGTTGGTTTACCAATCTATTCATGGTGGGTTAACAATTGTATGTCAAGGATTGTCGCAACAAGTGCATGGTTATTCGGTGTTGTAAACATAGTATTCAAGCTCTTAGGATTATCAGAGTCAGTTTTTGAAATTACTCAAAAATTTCATCAATCTAGCACTTTTAGTGATGGTGGCAAAGACGACAAGAAACTGATGGTATTCGATGACTCCCATTTCTTTGTTCCCGGCACTGTAATCCTTCTGATACACGTCGCGGCGTTAGCCACCGGCTTGCTAGGGCTGCAACTACATGCTGGACAGGGCTCAGGGCTAGGAGAGTACATTTGCAGTCTGTATGTGGTGCTATGCTTCTTGCCTTTTTTGCAAGGGCTGTTCAGGAAAGGAAAACATGGGATCCCTTTATCTACCATTTGCAAATCTGCTGTTTTAGCACTTGTTTTTCTACAATCTTGTAAAATGAGCTCTATGAATTAAGATGGTATTATGTTATACCAAATTTATGAGCTCATGTTAACATGCATAAAATGTATGGATTCTTAATTCATTATTGTTGTTATCTTTTGCTTCATTATTATTATTTTACATAAATAAAATATAATTGATAGATACTTCTTTCTCCTATCTGTTACTTTCAGCATATACATTACCAGTTAAGTGAGGGTATTATTAGGTACCCTAAAAAGAAAAGTCAAAATCCCTAATTTAGAGGGGGAAAATAAAAAAAAAAAAAAAAAAGTCCTATATCACTATTAAGTCACTTTTTCCATGAAGAAAATAATTTACGATCTTGAGCATAGGTGGTCGAGGTGCTCACCTATGATCCTCATTTTTTTATTATTATAACTCTCAAATAACTAATGATAAAGAACCTATAATTGTCCGCAAGGGTTGTGATTTGTTGCTGTAGGGTTTAGCATCAGACTTTCAGGTCCTGAGTTCGAATTCAAGAAGTACGCTTCTTATAAGAGTCTGAGACAACCATGGGTTTTACTTACTCCGCTTAAGTCCGAGTTAGGTAATTTGACTATAAGATTTCCAACGTTTCAGGAAAAAACCCATAATTTTTATACTATATTATGATCAATGACCTCAAAATGTAAAAATAAGCTCTGAGTATATATACTAGCGTTGGCCAGCACACATCATTAAACAAACATTCCTTTTGTGACAACATGTATTTTGTAATGACATTCATGAACCATTGAAAAGTATGCTTGTAGTGGTGTAGTTGATTTTGCTGCATTTTGGAGGTAAGTAGTAAAGCATTGAGGGTTTGGTAGCCCCTAAATTATTGTGGGAAAGTTGGTGTTTTTTTCCAGGGAAATTTACAGGCTGGATGTGGTTTGTATTGAGCTTGAGATTAAGAATTTGTTGGTGGAGAGTGAGTGTTGATATGATATATAATGTTGAGATTAATGAATTTGTTGGTGGCAATGCTCTGGGCCTGGTGGTGTTGGGGATTATCCCGAGTTGAAGATTTTTGGTTGGTGATTGTGTTTCTAGTTAGGCTATTGTGTTTGTGTAACACTTTAAAATATATTATTTTAAATATTTTGTGGGTTGGATTTTTTAGGGGTAATTTAGGAATAGAAGAAAATTTAAAAATTTGGATTAGAGTTAACTTGTGATTAATAAATATTTAAATGAGATTATAATTTAGAGTTAGAGTGGGAATTGACTTGTTCAATTCAATGAGTATTAAGTGGGTGTGCCCCACCTTTTCTCCACATTTTGGTTCGAGAGGGAAGTTGACGTGAGTAGAAAAGAAAGAAAGAGAGAGCATGCGTAGGGATGGTAATGGAGGGAGGTAATGGATGGAGTTTGGTGTGAGTTTGTCATTATCAGATCCACATTTGTATATATAAATAAATTATCAAATTCGCATCATATTTGTTGTGGGTTTTAATTTTCTGTATCCGCATATAAAAATAAATTACCAACCCTCATTGGAAGCTAGCATATTTTTCTATAGATTTTAAATATCATATAAAAATAAATTTCTCCTGATAGAATAATCTCCATTTATAATATGAAAATCAAATTAAACAGAATATTAAACCATCTTCAATTTCTTTACATGTTAGTGGAGTTTGATTTGAAGTCAATATGAAGTCGCAAATATTAAACATAATACTAGATCAAAAGCAATTCAAAAAATGATAAAGTTGACAAAAAAATTAAAAATAGAATAACTACAGATTTAACCAATACAAGACCAGAAGGAATTAAAAAAATGATAAAGTTAACTACATAATGTGAGTCCTTTTATATAAGTAGATTTCTTTACCCTAAAAAATATAAAACAAAAAATTTTAGTTTGCGGGTATACCAGCAGCGAGTCTTGTTTAATTTACCAAATCCGCTTAAATATTTACCAAATCATACCCATTACGGGCTGATTTTTACGGGTTTGCGGGCGAAATTGCCTATCTCTATGCGTGAGAGAGAGGAGAAAAAAGAAAGAAAGAATAAAGATGAGAAATGAGAAAGGAAAAAAAAAAAGAAAAAAAAATAGAAGGAAAAAAAGAGAGAAAGATCATCTAGATCCATCTAATTCGGATCAGATTTCTACTGTGTCTTTTGAGGAAGTGTAGATCTCGACGAGGGGAATGTTTTGATAGGAGTCTTTACACTAGAAATTGTCAATTTTCATCGATTTTCCGGTAAGAAGTTTTCTTTGGTTTTTCTCAATTTTCCATTGATCCGAAACTCCGATTGACGAACTGTCAAAGACATTGTGACGAGGGGAGGCAGACGAACGAACGACCACAGAAAAATACTGGATTTGGTACCTAATTGATCAAATCCAGTTAGGTACCAATTATGCCAAATAAATAAAATCACCATATAGGCGGTATCAAAGTTTGTCTTTAATTAATCCAAATTTAAATTAAGTATTAATCATTAGATTACAATTTATATATTATAATATAAGTGAGATTAATCTATATTTTCATTTTAAGAGCTTCACTATTTTCCCCAGCAAAAAGAAATTAGCTGCTCATAATTTGAATAAAAAACACACATAATTTTATTACTGAAAGAAAAATTACAAAAAAGCTTTAAAAAAAAATAAAACACACAAGAGCTAAATCCCTTCACAAAATTTCAGAGAGAATCGTGTGAAAAAAACTGAGGAAAATGAGGTGAAAAGTACCTCGATTTATAGAAATATTGTAAGTTTTCTCCCCCCCTTGTTTGGTGAAAGTTTGGAAATTATAGATTGTCATTTTCCATTTTTTTGTTTATTTTTGATAATGACTTTAATAATTACATATAATACATTTTTTATTTTTCATCAATTTCAGTCTTGAAAACTTCAGAATTAGAAACTCTTGTGAATAGTAAAGTTGTAGATCTTTGAATATTCTTTTATCTGGAACTGAAATTACTTCAATCCGATATCGGAGTAAAAAATTATGTCCAAAATACGAAAATTGCGCAGGGTTGGAATTTCCGAAATTATATATTGTTAGAACGTCCTATTAAATTTTTGGTCTCCAAAATCCAGATATCAAATCCATTTTTCTAGATATGCATCCAAAGTATTATTTCACCTACATAAAATATAAAAATCATAATAAACATAAATATAATTATTATTTAATAAATGTGCTTAATTAAGAGGATTAATGAAACTATAAGTGTAAAATGATTAATTTTTCTTTTAATAAATATGTATTTTTCAGTATTCATCTCAAGTGATAACTTTACAGACTTATTTACGAAAGCTTTACCGACATCAATATCACATCAACATTGCTATACTAAAATGGCAGGTAAAGATTCATTTGTTGTTTGTATCGTATCAAATCAGACCTATATTTAAAATAATCTTATTGATTATTAAAGAAATAATAAACCAATATAATTATTATAATATTATTTTCTATTATTTATATTAATTCTTTTCTATTTAAGTTTGATATACTATTTATATGAAAGTCCTTATTATTATAATATAATATAAAGTGAATTTAAGACATTTTTTGATTATATAACGTGATATTAAATATTATGTTTCGACTTTTATATCTTCATTCATTATTAAACACCGTATCATGACATCTACTTTCGTTGTCAAGAACCAAGGAAAGTAAAAGAAAAGAATTTTACTACTCCCCCCTTCCACTGACAAGCACCCCCCTTTGTCCCCTCCCTAAATTTCGAAAATACCCCATTTTAATAAAAAAAAAATCTCTCAAATTCCCTCCCCAATATATATTTATATATCAATTAAAAATAATATATATATATAATTTAAAAATAATATATATACTTATTTCATTTTATTAATTAAATTTTTTATTTTATAATTTTTTATTTGTTAAATTTAATTTTTTTTGCTCTTATATATATATATATTATTTTTTATTTGTTTAATAAATATTACAAATTTCGTATTTACTCATTTAATTTTATTGATTATTTTTTAATTTAATTAACACTACTTATGTATAAAAAATAAATTTTACCAAAAAATTAGTTTATAAAATAATTATTTTTTATTTGTTTAATAAATATTACAAATTTCGTATTTACTCATTTAATTTTTTTGATTATTTTTTAATTTAATTAACACTACTTATGTATAAAAAATAAAATTTTACCAAAAAATTAGTTTATAAAATTAATTTTTTTGATAGTCTATTTGTTTAATAAATCTAATATATGCAATTTTATTTATTTATTTTGAGAATATAGAAATTTATTTTATTAAAAGTCGTGTTGATTCTGATTCTGATTTTATTTTTATTTTATCAAAAGTTGTCTGTCTTATTTACTTTATTAAAATCAGTAGAATCACAAAAATTAAATGAATAAATGAACACAAAATAAATAATAATAAATGTGAAATTTGTAATATTTATTAAACAAACAAGAAAAAATATATATAAAGAGTAAAAAAATATAACTTTTAAAATATAAAAAAATTAATTAATTAATATAATAAAATAATTATATATATATATATATATATATATATATATTATATATATATATATATATATATATATATATATATATATATAGTGGATTTTTATTAAAGGGAGGGGTATTTTGGTAATTTAAGGAAGGGGACAAGGGGGTGCTGCAGTTGGGGCAGGCATGACAAGCAGACCTGGACCCGGCCCAGGTCCGCATGGACCCAGACAACCGGGTCCGGGTAGACCCGGATCCGCAATTTTTTTTTTGCGGATCCGGGTCTGAATTTTGAAGACCCGCAATGTACCGGGTCCGGATGCGGATCCGGTTATTTCCGGACCCGAGTACCCCGAACCGGTTTTTATTTTTCTAAAAAAAAAACAAACATAACCCTAATTCCTAAATCACGCGGCCACCATCTTCAGTCTTCACTCTTCCACCATTTTTATGTGTTTTGTAATTTCCAATTCAAACTTATTACATTTCTAATATGTATTCAAATTTTTTGTGATATTGTTAATACATACTACATAGTATTGAATAGTGGAGTTTAAAAAGAAAAACCAGTGGAGTTGCGGATCCCGGGTCCGGATTCGGGTATACCCGAGTCCATTCAGGATATACTCGGATCCGGACCCGAATACGTTTTACTGGATCCACTACCGGACCCGAGTCCATTGAAGAGGTTGCGGATCCGGTTGCCCCTCAAAAGAAAATTGAAAAAGTGAGGTAATGATCAATCACTTTGTTTTCGTGTTCTGCTGAACGTGGTCCAATAGCACTGTTGCAGTTTGGCTTCAAACTGGTGTGGATTCTGGAGTGTTCTTGACAGTACAATTATTGAAGGAATCTATAATTTACCAAGTGGATTTTGTCTTCACGTCCTTGATTTTTTCCTTAGGTATGTGTATACAAATTGTTAAAGGTTCGATTCTTTATTATCGATGTATATGGCTATTTGGTAGGTCGACGTCACGTACTAAAATTAATTATAAATTAGTATAGATTGATTAAACATATATTAATTATAATTTTATATTATAAAAAAATATAACTTTTAAAATATAAAAAATTAATTAATTAATATAATAAAATAATTATATATATATATATATATATATATATATAATATATATATATATATATATATATAGTGGATTTTTATTAAAGGGAGGGGTATTTTGGTAATTTAAGGAAGGGGACAAGGGGGTGCTGCAGTTGGGGCAGGCATGACAAGCAGACCTGGACCCGGCCCAGGTCCGCATGGACCCAGACAACCGGGTCCGGTAGACCCGGATCCGCAATTTTTTTTTTGCGGATCCGGGTCTGAATTTTGAAGACCCGCAATGTACCGGGTCCGGATGCGGATCCGGTTATTTCCGGACCCGAGTACCCCGAACCCGGTTTTTATTTTTCTAAAAAAAAAACAAACATAACCCTAATTCCTAAATCACGCGGCCACCATCTTCAGTCTTCACTCTTCCACCATTTTTATGTGTTTTGTAATTTCCAATTCAAACTTATTACATTTCTAATATGTATTCAAATTTTTTGTGATATTGTTAATACATACTACATAGTATTGAATAGTGGAGTTTAAAAAGAAAAACCAGTGGAGTTGCGGATCCCGGGTCCGGATTCGGGTATACCCGAGTCCATTCAGGATATACTCGGATCCGGACCCGAATACGTTTTACTGGATCCACTACCGGACCCGAGTCCATTGAAGAGGTTGCGGATCCGGTTGCCCCTCAAAAGAAAATTGAAAAAGTGAGGTAATGATCAATCACTTTGTTTTCGTGTTCTGCTGAACGTGGTCCAATAGCACTGTTGCAGTTTGGCTTCAAACTGGTGTGGATTCTGGAGTGTTCTGACAGTACAATTATTGAAGGAATCTATAATTTACCAAGTGGATTTTGTCTTCACGTCCTTGATTTTTTCCTTAGGTATGTGTATACAAATTGTTAAAGGTTCGATTCTTTATTATCGATGTTATGGCTATTTGGTAGGTCGACGTCACGTACTAAAATTAATTATAAATTAGTATAGATTGATTAAACATATATTTAATTATAATTTTATATTATAAAAAAATATAACTTTATTTTAGATAGTAATTTTATAAATATTTTTATATTCCGTAGATTTTATAATTTAAATGAGATAATTTAAAATAAAAATAAAATATAATCATCCACTAAAATTAGTAAAGTTGATATTAATGAATTTGTCGATGCCCTGGGCCTGGTGGTGCTGTTAATTATGCCGAGTTGAAAGTTTTTGGTTGGTGATTGTGTTTCTGGTTATGCTACTCGGTTTGTGCCACAATTAACTAGTTGTTGAAGAGTAACGGTTATAGTGAGAGATTTTTTGGGATAAATTTATAATTTCAAATATTTTCAAGCAAAATCACTGATAAAATTTACATATGTTATTGTTAAAGTAGAAATTGATATATTTTTTACCATATAAGATATATCGATGGACTTTTTCAATTTTCAGGTAATTTCAATTTCATCTGTAGACAATGTGACTTTATCATAATTTTTTTTCCTCTTTCGCCGAGGAGCTCCCGCCCCTTTTTTTTTTTTGCATTTTTTAAGTAGGAAAATTCATTTCATAAAAAGCATTACAAAAATAAATCAAACTCATAGGGTAAAGTATCCACCCTCGAAACAATTAAAAATAATGCAAACTTAATCAAACCACGGGCTAAAGTTTGGCATTCCTAGAAAGATGGTGAATAATTCTTTCCTAATACCCAACTTGTTATTCATCATACGCACGACATTCATGCTGGTTTTGCAAAATAAATACATCTTTTATTTAATAATCTTTTTATTTTTATTTAAATTCAATTATATTAAGCTATTTCATTTAATATGATTGAGTATGCATATTTAGCACTAGTATTATATAGTCCATTAATATTCATTACCAGTTAGTCTTCCGTAATGTTAGGACGTTGTGTACGGGACATACAATTACAACTGAAGTAGAAATGAGAAAAATGAGAATAAAGAACACCAAAACGTGGAAAACTCCTAAACACATTATGAGAAAAACCATGGCAAATTGCATAAGGATTTCACTATTGCAAAATGATTACAACAATTTCTCTCTAAAATAAAGAGAGCACAATTGACAATATCATCTCTTATAATATGAGAAAAAAATACACTCTATCTAATACAAGGAAAGACAATATTTAGGAGAAACCTCACTTTTTTTTCTCTCTAAAAACTCTCTCTCTTTCTTACTCAAAATATGATTTTTTTTCTTCAAAATTGGGATGATATAAGAAGAAGCGGAGGCATGTATATATAGAGGAGAGAGGCGGTGGAGAATGGAGGTGGGACAATTATCTTCTTATCTCCTTATCCTCTTATATTCTTATCTCCTTATCTTCTTATCATCTTATCTCTTTATCTTCGTATCCTCTTAGTCCACAAAAGTGGCTTTACTGCCACATATCTCCCACTTAAAGTCACTTTTGTAATCCTTTTTATCCTTTCTGCACTTGCCATCTTCATGCTGCTTACATTTCTGCTAGGCCAATAAAGGATCGACACCAAGTAAACTTGTCATTATTGATTGGCTTTGTTAACATATCTGCTAGGTTGTCTTTTGTATGGATTTTTTTGTATATCCACACTTCCTTCTTCCACCTTCTCACGAACAAAGTGATACTGAACTCATATGTGCTTTATTTTTTAATGAAATGTTGGATTCTTTGCCAGATGCAAAGCGCTCTGACTATCACAAAATAGAGCAATTTTCTCTTGTTTGTGTCCAAGCTCCTCCATGAGCATTTGCAACCATATTGCTACTTTGCTAGCTTGTGTAGCTGCAACATATTCTGCCTCCGTCGTAGAAGTAACCACGATAGACTGTAATTTTGAAATCTAGCTTACAGCTCCTCCAGCAAGAGTAAACAGATAACCTGAGGTGGACTTGCTTTTATTAAGATCACATGCATAATCTGAATCAACATAGCCTCTGACAGTAAAGTCTGATCCTTAATAACATAATGCAACGTTTGAGGTACCCTTAACATACCTCAGGATTCTCTTTACAGCACTCCAATGCTCTCTACCAGGATTCGCCGTGTATCGACTAACCACTCTCACTGCTTGTGCAATGTCTGGTCTTGTGCAAATGATAAGAGTGGTTTATACCCACTTATTATGGCATTCTTAGCCTATTATTTTGTTATGTTTCGTGCCATTTAATGTCATTTATAGTTTATTTTATGTTTTATTTGTAGGAGCATTAATACATGGATCTTGGGACATTTGCACGTGTTTTAGGACCATACGGATGCATCGGACACGCACGGGAGTATCGGAAGCAAGATGCAGCACGGGTGAATATTAATTGCATTGGCGCCGGGGCGCCAATCACCAGGCGTCGCGGTGCCTACAAGCAGATTCAGTGTTCAATACAAAGACCCGTGACCAAGGGCGCGATGCACCTACCTACTCGCGCTGCCAGCGCCTGATGCTGCCATACAAAGACCCGAGACTCAAGCGCCGCAGCGCCAACATGCAGGCGTCGCGGCGCTGCGAAGAGAAAGAATATTAGGGTTTTACGGGGGCTGCGTATCAGACACGTGTTCCAG
Organism: Zanthoxylum bungeanum; assembly: GCA_019454045.1. NCBI lineage: Eukaryota > Viridiplantae > Streptophyta > Magnoliopsida > Sapindales > Rutaceae > Zanthoxylum > Zanthoxylum bungeanum. Next base: position 26,421 of record SKCR01040689.1, read on the forward strand.
AATAATGATGTTTAGGGTTTTAAGATACCCAATGACTCCAGGGCTCCATTATAAATACATGAGTTCGTCCACAACTCAAGAGGAGGCTAATACACAGTACAAAACACCAAAAATACATATTTTTAGAGATCCAAAGAGGAGGATTGAAGAGCAACAAGAGGAGATTAGGCGGGGTGGTGACGTCCGATGAGGAAGAGATTCAATTCGGGTTTTATCTTCTTGTTTCTTTCTTAGAACTCTAATGATTTCCATTAGATTCATGACTTGTTTATCATTGTTTTTATCTTTAGTCATGAACTAAACTCCTTAATTCCGGAGAATGATGTAATCGATGCTTGAACCTTGTATTGTTTGCTAATTTTGTTATGAAGTTTTATTGATTTATTTGTATTCTCTTGAGTTTAATGCCTTGTGTTTGCTGGCCACAAATATAATGATATATGTTTAGAATCTATCACTCGAGAGAGGGGATTTTGAATAGATCTAGAGAATATAGCCTAGGATTTTATAGAGTTCGAGAGAATTTGTAGTCCTTTGAAGTCGTTAATATAGAATCACAAGGCGTAATGAGTTGTTAACTATTGGATTTTTATAGAGATATCGAAGTCTATAGTTGATGATATTTTCCTCGGCACTCGAGAGAGGGAGTGAATATTTTAGGAATCTTGACTTATAAACAATATAACTGAACAAGAATTAATTGGCATGACAAATACATAGGTGACAGCTAGGTGAAATCAGGATCCAGAATCTTATCGTATTAGTTCCTCCTATCAAATTTTTATATTTATTTATTAAAATCTTTATTATTTGTTTTCTAAATAAAGTTAGGATTATCAATTGTAGTACTTAGTGCGAGTTAACGCAATCCCTGTGGGTTCGACACTCTTTCACTGATTTATACTAAAACTTGACACTGTACACTTGCGGTACGATATAAAATATCATAACAAGTTTTTGGCACCGTTGTCGGGGATTGTTTTTTTAATTCACATTAATACTATTACCAAGTAATTTTAGCTTTAATTTAGATTTTTACTTTTATTTTTAGTTTATTTTTGTTTTATATTTATTGTTTGTTTTTATTTTGTTTATTGATTTTTTCTTTTCTTTTGGTGCTTCGGTGAATGCGAAGATCCACAAGTCTCGACTCGCTCCTGTTTGATCCTGAAATAGAAAGAACAGCGAGGAGTCTAAAGAAAGAAAAGAAAATTGAACAAGAAGCAATGGCAGCTGAAAACATTTAGAACAACCCACGCCAGGTGGAAATCAGAGATCACTTCAAACCGGTCATTGATGATACCTATTCTGGGATTGCCCATCAACCAATCAACGCCAACAATTTTGAGCTAAAACTTGCATTGATCAACATGGTACAAAGAAATCAGTTTGGGGGTTCAGCTGTAGAGGATCCCAACTTGCACTTAAGGATGTTCCTGGAGATCGCAGATACTATAAAGATGAATGGCGTGAGTAAAGAGGCTATCAGGCTACGCTTATTCTCATTTTCCTTACGGGATAAAGCGTGGGACTGGCTTCATTCGATACAGGCGGGGAGTGTCATGACATTGCAGGATATGGCCATAAAATTTCTTGAGAGGTTCTTTCCACCAACTAAATCAGCTCAACTGAGGGCAGAGATCAGTATATTTAAGTAGCTGGACACTGAGATTTTGTATGAATCATGATAGCGCTTTAAGGATCTATTACGAAGATGCCCACAACATGATTATGCAGACTGAGTCCAGATTTAGTTATTCTATAATGGGCTGAATGGTTCGAATATGAATGTGGTTGATGCAGCAGCTGTGGGAACTCTATTCAAGAAATCAGCCGAGGACGCCTACAATCTGTTAGAAGAAATGACCATTAACCATTTTCAATGGCCAAGTGAATGCGCTACTGCGACCAAAGTGGCTGGAATATATGAAGTGGACCCTCTTGTGGCACTTACAGCTCATATTTCCACCTTATCTACTCAAGTAGCAGCCCTGAAAAATCCACGAGTATCATCTATTGAATCAGCGGCGGCTACAAATATGCAGTTATTGGAAGGAAACCCGAACTTTGAACAAGTCCAATATGTGAACAATCGGAACTTCAACAGCTATAGAGGAAATCATGTGCCTAACCGTTATCATCCAAACCTGTCATATGCTAATACAGAGAATGCCTTGCAACCTTCATCTGGTTTCGACTATCAAAGAGTTGAGCATAAATCATCCTTGGAAGATTTCATGAGCATGTTTGTTGCTAATACTTCAGCGAGGTTTGAGAAGAATGAGTCAAGGCTAGACAATATTGAGACACATATCAAAAATATCGGGGCAACAATGAAGTCCTTAGAAACACAGATTTGGCAGATTACTTCTTCCATGACCAAGCAGCAGTAATGGGTATTTGGATAAACTGCCACAGCTGCCAATCTATCTTTTTCATGTCAAAGCAGCCAGTGGATACAAAAGAAGAAGCTACCATGACCACTATTTGCGTGGTTGCGTCTGGCTGAAGACGTTAAACTTAGCGCTAGCGGGGAGGCAACCCTTGTATTTTTTTATTATTATTATCTTATTTCTAAATTTTATTTTATTGTGTGCTATTTGTTCATTTATTCGTTTTGCATGTTATTTATGCAGGTAGAACGAGACACACAATGCCCGCGCAACCAAATTCTAACCAACATGAGCCTGATCAACTCCATGCACTGTAGTGTTGTTCCTCACTCTTGTTCTTTATATTTATCTTTCATTGAGGACAATGCAAGTTTTAAGTTTGGGGGTGTGTGCATGTTGTTTACTTGTTATTTATTTGTTTAAGTTAAAAAAAAATTATTTATTTTTAGTCCTTAATAGTAAAGCATAAATCCTATGATGAATTCTGTTTGTTTATGAGTGAAATTTTAGAAACGATAAGTGTCCAATTTACTTTTATCTGATGCCTTGAGTAGTTGATCTAAGTTAGACTCGTAAGCACTTAATAATAGGTTTCTAGCAGTGAAAACTTAAGTGTTGACGAGGTGACTAGTTGAAGAAATTGCATGTTAATGAATGACTATTTGCTTAGATATCTATCCTGATTTGCTAGTGTTATGAAGTGTGGTATAGCTAAAAAAATGTCTTAAAGAAAGAAAGTAAACCACCTATAACTGATCAGCGTGAAGCTACCCATGGGCGAGTATTAGGACCACCATGAGGAAAAATGCTACCTAAAGGGTAGGTGAGTTGAAAAAAAAAAGAGTACAAAAAAGAGAAGCAAAAAGAGACAAGAAAAAAAAAATTATATCATACCCATCACAAAATAAAGCAATTACAGAGCAAAATTGAGATATCTAGGTTGGTTTGACCCATCGATTCCAATTTTTTTTTAAAATCATTAAGTTGGCTTACTTAGGATCAAAGTTGTGACCGAACCTTTACACACCCACACTGTGAGTCTAGCTTAAATGATTTACTCAAGAACTTGGATTTAAGTTGCGTTGCGTACTTTGAAGGTTCTTTGATTTCCTTTATAAGCATTATTTGAGGACAATATTATGCATAACTATCGGGATTATTTATTTTATTTATTTTTATATTTTTGCATGATTGCATGTTGTGAATGACGTTTGTGGGTGTCGTCGCTGTAAGCCCTCACGAGACTATAACTCTTCCACTAGGGTCGCCTAGGGGTTTAAAGGCTTGTTGCATACACTAAATGCAATCGTGATCCATACGAAAATGGCTTAGTTAATTAATTTATTTTTATTTGTTTATTTGTATTTAGTTTTATTTTGTCTTTTGCTCAGGACTAGAAAAATCTTAAGTTTGAGGGTGTTTGATAAGTGTGGTTTATACTCACTTATTATGGCATTTAGCCTATTATTTGTTATGTTTTGTGTCATTTAATGTCATTTATAGTTTATTTTATGTTTTATTTGTAGGATCATTATTACATGGATCTTGGTACATTTGAACGTGTTTTGGGACCATACGGATGCATCGGACACGCACGGGAGTATCGGAAGCAAGATGCAGCATGAGTGAATATTAATTGCATTGGCGCCGGGGCGCCAATCACCAGGCTCCGCGGCGCCTACAAGTAGATTCGGTGTTCAATACAAAGACCTGTGACCGAGGCGCCGAGGCACCTACTTACTTGCGATGCAGCGCCTGATGCTGCCATACAAAGACCCGAGACTCAAGCACCGCAACGCCAACATGCAAGTGCCGCGGCGCTATGAAGAGAAAGAATATTAGGGTTTTACGAGGGCTGCGTACCCGACACGTGTTCCAAAATAATGATGTTTAGGGTTTTAAGATACCCAATGACTCCAGGGCTCCATTATAAATACATGAGTTCGTCCACAACTCAAGAGGAGGCTAATACACAGCACAAAACACCAAAATACATATTTTTAGAGATCCATCGAGGAGGATTGAAGAGCAACAAGAGGAGATTAAGGCGGTGACGTCCAATGAGGAAGAGATTTAATTCATGTTTTATTTTCTTGTTTCTTTCTTAGAACTCTAATGATTTCCATTAGATTCATGAATTGTTTATCATTGTTTTTATCTTTAGTCATGAACTAAACTCCTTAATTCCGGAGAATGATGTAATCGATGCTTGAACCTTGTATTGTTTGCTAATTTTTTTATGAAGTTTTATTGATTTATTTGTATTCTCTTGAGTTTAATGCCTTGTGTTTGCTGGCCACAAATATGATGATATATGTTTAGAATCTATCACTCGAGAGAGGGGATTTTGAATAGATCTAGAGAATATAGCCTATGATTTTATAGAGTTCGAGAGAATATGTAGTCCTTTGAAGTCGTTAATATAAAATCACAAGGCGTAATGAGTTGTTAACTATTGGATTTTTATAGAGATATCGAAGTCTATAGTTGATGATATTTTCACTCAGCACTCGAGAGAGGGAGTGAATATTTTAGGAATCTTGACTTATAAACAAAATAACTGAACAAGAATTAATTGGCATGACAAATACATAGGTGATAGCTAGGTGAAATCAGGATCCAAAATCTCTATCGTATTAGTTCATCCTATCAATTGTTTTTATATTTATTTATTAAAATCTTTATTATTTTTTTTCTAAATAAAGTTAGGATTATCAATTGTAGTACTTAGTGCGAGTTAACGCAATCCCTGTGGGTTCGACACTCTTTCACTGATTATACTAAAACTTGACACTGTACACTTGTGGTACGATATAAAAATATCATAACAGCAACCCATAAGGAACATTAAGCTACCCACTGCTGATGCGTATGGTACTCGAGAAATTTCCATCCTCATTGCTTCGTTGCTAGGACTCATACTTGTGGATAACTTGAAATTAATAGGAAGAGGGGTAGAAATTGGCTTACAATCTTGCATGTTAAAGCGTCGCAAGATTTTCTTCAAATAATTTTTCTGAGAAAGCCATATCTTCTTAATATCTATGTCACAGTATATTGCATCCCTATAATCTTGTTTTCCGGTCCCAAGTCCTTCATTTCAAATTCCCTAGCCAAATATGCCTTTAAGTCTGTAATACGATCTTTGTTGGGGCCTGCTACCAACATATAGTCAACATACAACAACAAAATAATGAAATTACCATCACCAAATCTCTTGTAGTAAACAAAAGGATCTGAAATATGTCTGTTTTATCCAAGGCTCATGATGAAGGAATCAAATCGCTTATACCAACATCTCGGTGTCTGTTTGAAACCGTATAGAGATTTGTTCAACCTGCAAACTAAGTTCTCTTTTCCATTTTCTTCAAAACCTTCTGGTTGGAGCATGTAAATCTCATCTTCAAGTTCTCCATGAAGAAATGCAGTTTTCACATCTAACTACTCTAAGTACAAGTCAAATGTAGCACACATCGTCAAGACTACTCGAACCGTTGTAAATCGAACAATAGGAGAGAATATTTCATTAAAGTCTATACCTTCTTTCTGAGCAAAACCTTTCACCACCAATCTAGCACGATACTTCTCCACTTGGTCATTGCCATCTTGTTTAATCTCATTTATTCCTAATGGCCTTCCTTCCTTGTGGTAGTGGGACAAGATACCATATCTTGTTTTTATGGAGAGCTTCAATTTCTTCTTGCATTGCTGCCATCCACAGAGAAGCTTCTTAGCTTTTTGTAGCCTCATGGAAAGCTGATGGCTCTCCACCCTCTGTTAGTAGACAGTATGCGACATTTCCCTCCATAATATACTCTGAGTGCCAAGCCGGTTCTCTTCTCTCCCAAGTTGACCGTCGAGCTTGTGGAGTTGAAAACTCAGCTTGCTCATGTTCTTCGTGCTCTGGTACTACTTCAGAAGAATCTGGAACTTCTTGTTCTTGTCTTTCTTCAACTTGAACTGTAGTAGTCTCTGGTTTCTCTTTTGAAGTGTTATCATTTTCTTTCCCTTGTATCTTATCTTCTGTATATATCACATCTCTACTGATAATCACCTTGCAGGCAGTAGGATCCCACAGGCGGTACCCCTTAACTCTATCAGCATACTTGTAGGCACTGTATTTTTGCATATAAGTCCCTATGATGAGTCTCATTTGGAGGCACTACCTTTTAAGTCACGGAAGTCACGAGAAACGGACGTCGGAAGGGGAAATTCAGAATAAACAAGGTTCACTGTTTTCGTTCGTGCTGCGTTCCTTAATTCGTTCGAACGTCAAACAGATTGCGGGCGTTCGTGCCGCATTCGAGGAGGCGTTCGAACGGTGTCGATAATTCTGGTTTTACTGCTAGCCTCACACCCAAGCCCAATTAACCCACCAAATCCCATAAAACACATCCCAATTAATAAAACACATTTAGACACATTGGTGAAATCAAACAAATCTAAAAATCACATACCAAATTAAAAAAGATACCATGCCTAATTAAAATCAATCAACCAATTATATTCTCAATCAAATATATATTATTCCTAACTTAAAATATTGTATTCCTAAACCAAGCCAATCAAATATTCAACCTTCCTAATCTAAACCAAATCAAATCCCTTGCTTTCCTTGTCCAACGCCAAATCAAATCCTCTCTTTAATGCCAAATCTCATTCCTTGTGAGGCAAGGTGAAACCCTAACCCTTCCCTATATAAACAACACTAAACCATAGCCATTGGGCTCCCGCTCTCTCTCTCTCTCTCTCTCACGACCACACACACGGACAAAAGACCAAAAAATAAACCCTAACCTTCATAAGCACTCAACACATCCCACCTTCACCACACACCCCGTGAACCTTCGCCTATCACCTTCGAACATCACCCAAACATCGAAAACGTAACAGATCAGCCCCTCACACTCACAAACTCACGGCACCATCAACTCCCTTTAGGCCACCTCACACGCTCAGCCAAGACCCCGCCCTTCAGCTCTTCGCCACTTCAACCTAGCTCACCTTCATGCATTAATTAACAACCGCTCAGACCACTCACATAAGCGCCCACTGCCATAAGCCACAAACTACCCAAAACAGTCACTGAAAAAACCTTAAAAGCAGTAACATAAAAAAACAGCAACCCAAACCCCCTAAAAAATGCAAAAACAGTTCACTAATAGACCTGAAACGGAGACCAAACAGCAGGAAAACAAGAGCAAATCGGAGTCAAAAGCAGCAGCAAAAGACGGAGAACGATGACTCCAAATAGTGAGACAACGAACGGGAGCAGTGAACCAGTGAACCAGAAGAGTTGCGGAGCATCCACCCTTCCGACGATCGTGTGCCGTACATCCGAGAGGTGATTTAAAAGGTTAGACCTGATGGTACTTGTCACACTCATCTTTATTTGATTTTTGTTATTTATCTTGATTGTATTTTAATTATTTGTTGAATCTTGTTTGTGTATGATGTGTGTTGTGGGTATTGGATGAATGGAAAAATGTCGTCTCTTGTGGTATATAGGATGGAAACCCGGACATAAATTTCATAGCCAATTCCGAATGGACGGTAGTATGATCTGTACTCGGGATACAACTCCACGTACCACTTGAGTAAACGACACATTCTTTTATTTTATGTTGTGCTGCTTCGGTTTATTTATTTTTTCGTTATTTGAATTCTGCATGTTGCTTATTTATGCATGATTCAATCGAGCGCATGGGCTTAGTAAGTGCAATGAAAGATCCCTTATTGGGAGGGGTTAAAGCCCTTTACCACGATGTTTTGCCACGCCGGTTGAGGTGTGTTCGGTTGAATGCAAGTATGTTCAATCGAGCATACTAAGTTTGATATTATTGTTTTTAGTTCTTTGTATGTATGATTCAATCGAGCGCATGGCTTAGTAAGTGCAATGAAAGATCCCTTATTGGGAGGGGTCCCTTTACCACGATGCTTTGCCGCCGGTTGATGTGTGTTCGGTTGAATGCAAGATACGTTCATCGAGCATACTAAGTTTGATATTATTGTTTTTAGTTCTTTGTATGCATGATTCAATCGAGCGCATGGGCTTAGTAAGTGCAATGAAAGATCCCTTATTGGGAGGGGTTAAAGCCCTTTACTACGATGTTTTGCCGCGCCGGTTGATGTGTGTTCGATTGAATGCAAGATACGTTCAATCGAGCATACTAAGCTTGACTTATATTGTCTTTATTCTTTGTGTTGCATGCATCAGGTCTGTTTCCGTTCGAACGCGTCCTCGAACGCTATACGAACGCGAACCTTCTGTTTCCCGTTCGAACGTGTTTTACAAACACTACGCGAACGCACACGCACTTTCTTGGTCTTATCATGCATCAGGTCTGGTTCCATTCGAACACGTTCTCGAACGCTATACGAACGCGAACCTTCTGTTTACCATTCGAATGCATTTTACGAACGCTACTCGAACGCGCATGTATTTTGTATCATCAGGTCTGGTACCGTTCGAACGCGTTATCAAACGCCACACGAACACGAACCTTCTGTTTATCGTTCGAACGCGTTTACGAACGCTACACGAACGCGCACACACTGAACTGAGTCTGTTTTATCATATTCATGCATAATTGCCTCTTGGTTGATCTTTCTTGTATTATGTAGCCAATCATATTATTTATATTCCTGCATTTATCCATTCTATGTGTTCTTGGGATGATATTCAAGCATGATTAGGCTGTTAGCATGTTATTTGGTTAATAGGTTCATGAGATAGTACTCAAGCATGATTAGGTTGTTCTTAGTTTTCCATATCATATGATTGAGAAATATTCATGAGATTGCCATGTGATGTTGCATGTTGTGACGAACTTGTTGATGTATGCATGAGAATTTAGAAGCATGATACTCTTGGAAATAAGTGTTACTTAAACTTGATTAAATTATTACATAAATCCTTTCATTACAAGTGACATAAGTAAGGGACCATTCCGAACCCAACGGTTTGAGGTCTTCCCTTGCGAGGGGTGAGTGCGGCCTTAAATCACATTTTCCCGGTTCACACCGGGTGGCGACTCCATTATTCTCCGGTTTAGTCCCCCGTGGCTACTCCGTACTCCTGACCGGGCCGCGAGCCCGTGACAGCATGCGTCGCCCCAGATCCTGTGTCCCCACAGTCTGGCGACTCCACTGGGGATAGAGAATCGGCCCCGAATATTGTCTTGTAATGATTGGATTTATGTTTTAATTGACCGTGTCTATAGTGGATAAAATGGGGGTTTAATCAAAGGCATTTTAAGGCTAGGTAATGGTTTGGTGTCTTCCTTCATTCACTACCTTTCTAGAAGGAAAAGCTGTGAAGGCACCTATATGGCCATCTACTCGTAGCCTATTGCGATGGACTAATTTGGAGGACTCGTTGTTTATTCCTGACACCAAGCGATAAGAGCCTAAGAGGCTTGGGTATTTAAGTGAGCCTCGCTCCACCTTCCCTCTGGGGAATCTACAACGGGAAATCCATTTGACACTCCGTCACACACCATAGCTCATTGGCACGTACCTTAGTGTATAAAAAAGGGTGCGCTCACTTGGTCGCTCGAACCCTTGAGTGGGGAGACCTAGTGTGGGGGCCATCCTTCGCCGGTGAGAGCCTTTGTCTATACTCCTACGAACCCACCCATAGACCGGGTTTGCATGGTTAAAGTAACAATTATTTCCTTGAGTATGTGCTAGTGGACCATCCTCATTTGGATGCAGTTGGACCATTGTCAGAAATGCGGACTTGCTGGGCCATTTAAACTGGGGCGAGTTCGTACCTTATGACCATTGGGCCCAAAGCTTCTGAAATGTTGATGGGCCATTCTGTAGAAATTATTGTTATATGTTTGCATTATCTTTCTTTGTGCTTATGTTCGGAACATTACCATTTGGATTTAGTTGGGCTCCTTGCCATGAAATGTGTACTCGTTGGGCCATTTAAACTGGGACGAGTTCACTCATATGACAGTTAGCCCAAAAGCTTCTAAAATGATAACGGGCCGATTTGTTTGAAAATTTTAGTTGATTTAGTATGTTATATATGTTACATGCATCTCATGCACCCCATGCATACATACATCATGTTAACCCTTGTGTTCTGAAAGCCATCATAGATTCCCGTTGGGTTAGAAAAAAGGGAAGACTCACCAAAATACTGAGAACATACATGAGTGAATCAGATATTGAGGTATCCCGGATAGATCAGTTGCAAAATGGTTTCGCCAAGATTACTGAACAGTTGCAAGCCTTGACTACTGCCATGACAAATATGTATGTACCCCGTGCTGGGGGAAATTCTGAGAATGTGAGGCGTGATGAGCCTTCGAATGGGTTGGGGGATGATGTCCCCACTTTTGATGATGACATGGCAGAATATGCAGCATGCATAGTGATTGGGTCTCAGGCAGAATTTCAGAAGCTTCGGGATCAGGTTGAAACAGTTACCCGTAAAATGAGGGGTAAGAATGAGGATTTGTTAGATTATGAGGCAATGACGTTCGGAGAACAGCTGCCAGCTCAGTTTAAATTGCCCGACATGGCCAAGTTTAATGGGAATGGAGACCCGAGAGTCCATATGCAGCAATATGTCTCAGTCATGAGTTCAGTGGGCCTATCACAACGCCAAGTCCAAAAGATATTTGGGATGTCACTCGAGGGGGCACCTGTGGTTTGGTATCATAGCCTTAAGAAGAAGGTTAAGGAAGATTGGAGAGAACTAGCTGATGCTTTTCTGAAGCAATATGTTACAGACTTAGAGATTGACTTGTCACTCCGTTATTTGGAGAACACTAAACAGAAGCCAGAGGAAAGTTTCAAAGAGTATGTGGATCGCTGGAGAAGCCAGCTTTTGAAAATGCAGACTCGGCCCTCAGAGAAGGACCAAATCAAAATGATCATCAGGGGCACCAAGCCCTCTATTTATAGTAAGCTGAGGAGGATGACTTCGATGATTTCTGATTTTCGACAGTTGAGGGAAACTGTCATGGATATTGGGGAAGAGGAGGCTGAAAACAGAAAGTTCTATGGCCAGAATAGGCGGACTTTTGGGGGGTATTCTGAGACTAAGCCCGCTACTGTCGAGGTTGCTGCCATCAGGAACCGGCAATTCTCCAACCTTGGTAGACCTTTGTCGAAGGTATTTGAAAAGTTACAGGGACAAGGAATCTTGAAACCCTTAGAAGGCAAGCCACTTCCGCACCCCCCACCACCACACATAAATGTGAACCTTTATTGTCACTTCCACCAGCTACATGGCCATGACACCGACAACTGCACCCGCCTCAGGCATGAAATTCAAGATCTCATAGATTCCATAAAATACCCAACCATGAAAAGAAACCCTCAACCACCAAGCTTCTTACATGGATGACAGTGAAGAACCATAGGCCGAGGAAGAAGGCAGTGATGCGATGATGGAGATGTTCCTCCTAGTCTATTTGATCCAGTTTTTTTTAAAAGACATTGATTTTGTTACTTGTTCGAACTCTTTTCCTCAACAATAATAAAGACGTTCATTTCGCTGAAACTCTTCTGCAATATGAGTATATTTGAGAAAAGTATTCAACCTTGGTACTATGGAATCCAGTGATGAACACGGGGAACCTTCGAAATAAGAAAACAGAAAAGATAAGATAGACATTCAGAAATTGGGAAATAGAGGCAGTGAAAATATCAGACTTGGAAGAGAATTAGTTCACCGAGCTGATCAACGTAGACAGATTGAAGAAGTAGCTTGTCTGAGGAAGAGAAGGCTAAGCAGTCACCAAGAGAATTGACGGAAGACCTAACCCGACGGGATAGGAACATTCATGCATGCATACACGTAACGCATTTTGCATCCTTTCGTGTTTGTTCTGTTTTGTAATAACAGGTTTCAAATGAGAAAAAAGAAAGCGCCGAATGCAAGCCAACCAGAGCAGTAACAGAGTAACAGTACAATGTCAGCAGTCTTCAGGAATGAATCACATGGCGAGGCCCATATCATCAGTATCAGTTGGGATGAATCCCGAGGTCGAGGCCACATCAGTATCAGTCTGGGGGCGAGGCCCATATCAGTAGCAGTTAGGGCGAGGCCCACATCAGCATCAATATTAGTTGGGGATGAATCCCGAGAGTCGAGGCCCACATCAGTATCAGTTTGGGATGAATCCCGAGGGCCGAGGCCCACATCAGTATCAGTCTGGGGGCGAGGCCCATATCAGTAGCAGTTAGGGCCGAGGCCCACTTCAGCATCAGTTTTGGGGATGAGTCCCAGGGTCGAGGCCCACATCACTATCAGTTTTGGGGATGAGTCCCAGGGCCGAGGCCCACATCAGTATCAGTTCAGGGGCCAGGCCCACATCAGCATCAGTATCAGTTTAGCCGGGAATGGCACTCCAAGAATGGAAACACAGTTCGAGAATGAACAAGCCGGGAATGGCACTCCAAGAATGGAACACAGTTCGAGAATGAACAAGCCGGGAATGGCACTCCAAGAATGGAAACCAGTTCGGGAATGAACAAGCCGGGAATGGCAATCCAAGAATGGAGCAGAGTTCAAGAATGAACAAGCCGGGAATGGCACTCCAGGAATGGAAATACAGTTCATGAATGAACAAGCCGGGAATGGCACTCCAAGAATGGAAGCACGGTTCGGGAATGAACCACCTCACAGTAACGATTCGGGAATGGACCACCTTACAGTAACAGTTCGGGAATGGACACCTCACAGTAACGGTTCGGGAATGGACCACCTCACGGTAACAGTTCAGGAATGAACACCTCACAGTAACGGTTCGGGAATGGACCAACTCACGGCAACACGGTTCGGGAATGAACCAGGGGTCGCAGCACCTCACCACCCAAATCAACTCAACACGTGGAAAGTCAAGTGGCAATTGGCGAGCCAGGTAGGTGAAAATGCATTGCATAACTTTGATAGGATTGTCACTGTTGCACATTACACAAGTCCCATCAAAGTGGGGGCGACTGTAGGCACTGCATTTTTGCATATAAGTCCCTTGATGAGTCTCATTTGGAGGCACTACCTTTTAGTCACGGAAGTCACGAAAAAAACGGACGTCGGAAGGGGAAATTTAGAATAAACAAGGTTCACTGTTTTCGTTCGTGTTGCGTTCGTTAATTCGTTCGAACATCAAACAGATTGCAGGTTGTTCATGCCGCGTTCGAGGAGGCGTTCGAACGGTGTCGGTAATTCTGGTTTTGCTGCTAGCCTCACACCCAAGCCCAATTAACCCACCAAAGCCTATACAACAACATCCCAATTAATAAAACACATTTACGACACATGGTGAAATCAAAACAAATCTAAAAATCACATACCAAATTAAAAAAGATGCCATGCCTAATTAAAATCAATCAACCAATTATATTCTCAATCAAATATATATTATTCCTAACTTAAAATATTGTATTCCTAAACCAAGCCAATCAAATATTCAACCTTCCTAATCTAAAACAAATCAAATCCCTTGCTTTCCTTGTACAACGCCAAATCAAATCCTCTCTTTAATGCCAAATCCCATTCCTTGTGAGGCAAGGTGAAACCCTAACCCTTCCCTATATAAACAACACTAAACCATAGCCATTGGGCTCCCGCTCTCTCTCTCTCTCTCACGACCACACACACGGAAAAGACCAAAAAATAAACCCTAACCTTCATAAGCACTCAACACATCCCACCTTCACCACACAACCCCGTGAACCTTCGCCTATCACCTTCGAACATCACCCAAACAATCGAAAACGTAAACAGATCAGCCCCTCACACTCACAAACTCACGGCACCATCAACATCCCCTTTAGGCCACCTCACGCTTCAGCTAAGACCCCACGCCCTTCAGCCCTTCGCCACTTCAACCTAGCTCACCTTCATGCATTAATTAACAACCGCTCAGACCACTCACATAAGCGCCCACTGCCATAAGCCACAAACACTACCCAAAACAGTCACTGAAAAAACCTTAAAAGCAGTAACATAAAAAAACAGCACCCAAACCCCCCTAAAAAACGCAAAAACAGTCCACTAATAGACCTGAAACGGAGACCAAACAGCAGGAAAATAGGAGCAAATCGGAGTCAAAAGCAGCAGCAAAAAATGGAGAACGACGACTCCAAACAGTGAGACAACGAACGGGAACAGTGAACCAGTGAACCGGAAGAGTTGCGGAGCATCCACCATTCCGACGATCGTGTGCCGTACATCCGAGAGGTGATTTAAAAGGTTAGACCTGATGGTACTTTTCACACTCATCTTTATTTGATTTTTGTTATTTATCTTGATTGTATTTTAATTATTTGTTGAATCTTGTTTGTGTATGATGTGTGTTGTGGGTATTGGATGAATGGAAAAATGTCATCTCTTGTGGTATATAGAATGGAAACCCGGACATAAATTTCATAGCCGATTCCGAATGGACGGTAGTATGATCTGTACTCGGGATACAACTCCACGTACCACTTGAGTAAACGACACATTCTTTTGTTTTATGTTGCTTCAGTTTATTTATTTTTTCGTTATTTGAATTCTGCATGTTGCTTATTTATGCATGATTCAAACGTGTTTTACAAACGCTACGCGAACGCGCACACACTTTCTTGGTCTTATCATGCATCAGGTCTGGTTCCATTCGAACGCGTTCTTGAACGCTATACAACGCGAACCTTCTGTTTACCGTTCGAACGCGTTTTACAGAACGAACTACTCGAATGCCATGCATTTTGTATCATCAGGTCTGGTACCGTTCGAACGCGTTATCAAACGCCACACGAACACGAACCTTCTGTTTATCGTTCGAACGCGTTTTACGAACGCTACACGAACGCGCACACACTGAACTGAGTCTGTTTTATCATATTCATGCATAATTGCCTCTTGGTTGATCTTTCTTGTATTATGTAGCCAATCATATTATTTGTATTCCTGCATTTATCCATTCTATGTGTTCTTGGGATGATATTCAAGCATGATTAGGCTGTTAGCATGTTATTTGGTTAATAGGTTCATGAGATAGTACTCAAGCATGATTAGGTTGTTATTAGTTTTCCATATCATATGATTGAGAAATATTCATGAGATTGCCATGTGATGTTGCATGTTGTGAAGAACTTGTTGATGTATGCATGAGAATTTAGAAGCATGATACTCTTGGAAATAAGTGTTACTTAAACTTGATTAATTATTACATAAATCCTTTCATTACAAGTGACATAAGTAAGGGACCATTCCGAACCCAACGGTTTGAGGTCTTCCCTTGCGAGGGGTGAGTGCGGCCTTAAATCACATTTTCCCGGTTCACACCAGGTGGCGACTCCATTATTCTCCGGTTTAGTCCCCCGTGGCTACTCCGTACTCCCGACCGGGCCGCGAGCCCGGGACAGCATGCGTCGCCCCAGATCCTGTGTCCCCACAATACCCTAAGAAAATACATTTTTTGGATTTTGAATCCAGCTTTGATGTTTCTTCGGTGTTATATATAACGTAAATATGAATGTATGTAAGTGAGAATAATTAGCTGGCTTACCAGTCCACATCTCCATCGGTGTTTTCAGATCAATTGCGGTTAATGGTGACCGATTGATCACATAACATGCGATTTTGACTGCTTCTGCCCAAAATGAATTGGCCATCCCCGCAGTTCTCAACATCGCTCTTGTCCGTTCTAACAAGGTTATGTTCATTCGCTCTGCTACTCCATTTTGTTGTGGAGTGTACGCCACCATGAGCTGCCTTTTGATACCTTCTTATTGACAGAAGTTATCAAATTCATTACTAGTATATTCTCCTCCATTGTCTGTCCTCAAACACTTGATCTTCTTTTCAGATTCAAGCTCAACCCGCGCTTTGAATATTTTGAAAACTGGAAATATATCGGCCTTATTTTTTCTTGGATACACCCAACATCTTCTAGAGTAATCATCAATAAATGACACAAAGTATTTTGCTTCTCCTAGGACAAAACTGGTACTTGCCAAACATCAGAATGGATTAATTCTAGGATAGCTTTGCTTCTACCATTAGATTGCTGAACTTTAATCTGTGCTGCTTACTAATACACAATACTCACAAAAGGGTAATGATACCTTTTTGATCATTGGAAAAAGCTTTTTTTTCAGCAAGAATCTTCAAACCTCGTTCCGACATGTGGCCAAACTTACGATGCCACATCATTGTTGATTCTTCTGCCGAACTTGAAAACACAGTGGATGCTTCTCCTACTTGTTGTGTATCTCCTTTAAGCATGTATAAATTTGTCGCTATCTTTTCCGCTTTCATCATTACAAGCGCGCCTTTAAACTATTTTCATGATCCCATTTTGAATATGGATTTTACACCCACTATTATCTAATTGTCCTAAAGATAATAGATTTTTCTTTAAGCCTTTCACATGTCGTACCTCCTGGATGATGCGAACCATACCATCAAACATCTTCAATTTGATAGTAAACCCATACCAGCAATCTCCAAGGCATGATCGTCTCCCATGAACACAGATCCTCCTGAGTGTTGGACAATTATGACCCATAGCATCATTATTTGTACAGAACATGGTGTTGTTGTACAAATCAACTATGTGGCAAAGGAGATTGCTCTTTTATCATTTGTAATTGGATTATCGGGATATATAAATGATAAAAGTCCATATGATTAGTACCAGATTAATAAGATATGAGACATTATTAATCCACGTAAGGTTTAATCATTAATATCCCTAGTCATAGTATTATCGAGACTAGACATCGATAATGCGAAATAGGCTAGTATTACACTTGTGCGTGTTATGGAAGTGTAACGGCATAGTTCTCCTATATTTGGGTATTGGATACTCATGCAAGTGTAATAGGAGGTTCTGTTTACCGATGGTACGGAAACTGCTTCCCCCTGGATAGACCCATCAGAATCTCATTGGTAGTATGACTATATGTCTATGGGAATCCGAATCAGGGTAGGTGTAGTTGGTCTTAACCTGAGACTTGCATCGCTAATACTTGCCACAATCAGTATACTTTGGTTTTGGTCATCTGAGGCTTTAACAGGTTCTGTGTACGCCTCTTCTGGGTATACTGAGAATCGTAGTGTATTGGGTGTGATGTCAAGATGGAAGTATCACTTCAGTCATATGGAGATGATGATCACGCAGGGATACAGAACTAGTACTCTTAAGTACTGCAGTCGTAGGGATAATATGACTAGGTCATGATTATCCGATTATAGAGACTAGTTACCAGAGATCCGATATGTGCTTCGTACGAGGCATACACAATTCCAGCCCTAGGCCTAACATGTGACATCCGATACTGGATCGTAATACGCAATACTACATATATTACATCTGACAAAGATTATATATTCCTTTAAAGAATATTTCTGGAGAATTGGGTAGGCACGGTCTTTGCTTGAAGCCAACCATGTCTTGTAAATCGGTAAGAATGTGGTACCGGGTACGCACGTATTCGGATAGTCCGATGACCGTATTTACTGCCAACATATCTAGGGATCTCTTGGGTCGCTTCCCAAAGATTCACCGTTGAGATTTGACTCAAACAGAATTAATCTGGGATTAATTATGAGAGAGAAAGAATTAATCTGGGATTAATCACGCCAATAATTAATCTAGGAATTAATTATCAGAGAAAGAATTAATCTGGGATTAATTGCGTCGAGAATTTATCTGGGATTAAATTCGTAAAGAAGAGAGAACGCGATTAATTTGGAATTAATCGGCAAAATAAATTTAATATTTAAAATTGGATTTTACTATTTAATTTATTTATTTGGGCTAAAATAATATATTGGATATATTAAATGAAATCGGATTTCAAAGCAGTATTTGTAGACACTGGTTTTCGCCCGAGGTCCACAATCGAGAATTTGTAGAGAGGGGCACTGGCGATCCTGCAAAACAAGGTGTAGAGTGAGCGGGAGTAGACTACCCACCGGTGTGGTGGGTGCCGGGGGCACTCCGACGCCCAAGTCAGTAATGGAAGTGAGCTATTAATATTGTAGAAGAATGAGTAAGATCAGAGACTACCTCGATTCCTATGAATTACCGTGAGGGCTGTAGGTGGGAGGTCTATAGAGAGAATATTACTTGAGCTATGAGTAAAAGAGTATCAATCCCCTTCTCTCCTGGACTTTGGTTCCTTTTTCCCTCAATGGTATAGTCGTGGGTGCCTTTTATTCATTGTCTTTTGATTATTTGCCCGTTAGAACATGGTAACAGTCAACTTAACGAAGTGACATTACTGCTTGCAGGTTGGAACGGATGGATTGTGGGTGGTATTAATGAGCCTGGGCGTTACGTGGCTCCTCCTTGGGCTTGGGCTTATGAATCTCTAGGCCACTATTCACTTTAATCATTGGGCTTCCTTCTGAGGTAGAAACTTGGGCCTGGAGTAAAAGGACAAAATTGCCCTTGCCCAAATTTGGCCCGTACAGTTTGTCCCCTACTCTCTAAGTCAAGGAGTCATTGGCTTGGAGAGTACTTGACGCTTGTGTCGCTTGGGACAAGGCCTTGGCATGTAGGTGTACTCGAGCGTTGATGCTACCTACTGATTGGACCAAACGAATGTGTAGTTATGAATTCGACTCTACAAGAGCCACTGAGGAAGTACCCAGTCGGCTGAACTAGATGATGGTCGGGATAATGAACTTGACTCTATCAGAGCCATTGGGGAAGTACCCAGTCAACTGAACCAGATGAGGGTCAGGATATATGTCATACGACATGTGTTAATCCATGTCTACAACTTGACTCGACATGAGTCCATGAGGGATGTCCCCGGTCGACTGAACCAGATGGAGGTTCAGGGTATAAGTCATACGACATATGTTAATCCATGTCTACAACTTGACTCGACATGAGTCCATGGGGGATGTCCCCGGTCGACTGAACCAGATGGAGGTTCAGGGTATAAGTCATACGACATGTGTTAATCCATGTCTACAACTTGACTCGACATGAGTCCATGGGGTATGTCCCCGGTCGACTGAACCAGATGGAGGTTCAGGGTATAAGTCATACGACATGTGTTAATCTACATGTCTACACTTGACTCGACATGAGTCCATGGGGGATGTCCCCGGTCGACTGAACCAGATGGAGGTTCAGGGTATAAGTCATACGACATGTGTTAATCCATGTCTACAACTTGACTCGACATGAGTCCATGGGGGATGTCCCCGGTCGACTGAACTTTCTGAGGCCAGGAAGGTATTAGTCATACGACATGCGTAATCCATGTCTATAACTTGACTAGACATAAGTCTATAGGGGATGTCCCCGGTCGACTGGACTTGCTGAGGCCAGGAAGGTATTAGTCATACGACATGTGTAATCCATGTCTACAACTTGACTCAACATGAGTCCATGGGGAATGTCCCCGGTCGACTGAACCAGATGATGGTTCAAAAAGACTTTTCATTCTACCTGCTCACGAGACTACTACTAAATGGTCCTAATAAAGGTCTATAGGAATCTTCATACTACCTAACTTGATAATAGTTAGTTAATTGGTCCTTTCATGTCGTCTGAGGGAGAAATGGCAATTTTTCCATACATCATGGGTTGATGACCGTTCTCTCTTGTTATATGGGAATTGAACAAGATGTTTCGTCATCTCATTCTCATCGAGTGGGACGATTGATCAATGGGGAACCCTTAAGTGCGTTGAGTATAATGGCACAACTCCTTGATGCCAGCTTACATCTGGGAATATGTGTTGCTTGTGTCGAACGGAGCTTCTGCTAAGCATTCTTTGCATCTTGACGAATGTGGTACTCAACCAATACTGGGCATATATGCTTGTCGTGTCAAATGGAACCTCTGCCAAGTCGAATATGGCACTTACTCTTTGTATGTAGTTTTGTCGAACGGGCATAATTTTGTTTTTGGTCGATGCTGTTTCTGGTTTTTTTGCATTGCAACAGGCGATGTGGGTGTCAACTCTTTAGCTGTTCGTCCTGTCTCTTTACTCAACAGTCGATGTGGGATTTCATTTGAAGGAATTATAGGCGCTGGTGGGCCTAGGCCTTATTGTGGCTTTTACTAAGGCTCAATTGGCTAGTAACTACATGGCCCATCAGAATGCAATGGGATGGAATTCAAAAGTTTTGATCGGCAACCCGTGATCCTTTAAGTGATCGCATATTGTAGCTTTTGTTTTTATTCTTTTTACTGGTGAACCATGAGGGTCAGTTTGCCATTTGTAGAAGGCTCCATGTTGTTGGGTAGTTTCGTGTCACACCCATTAGTTTGCGAATTGCCTTTGTAGCTGTGGTGGCTGAATCATCAAACTGATCCAAGCAGGCAAAGAAGGGTTTTAAGTAAGCCAAACGACAAATCATTTCCAGCGTAGGCTTCGGCTTCTCTTTATTTCAACTTTTGGCTTATTTTGAGGTCCATTTGTCGAATGGTTGATGGATAATATCTTAAGTGGTGGGTCGCTTGTAATTCCATTGACTATGTTTTTTTTTTTTTGCTCTGCGTTTCAGTGGGCCTCTCTTTCACGCATCATTCTTGCCCAGCTTGTAGTCTCGCTCATGGTGGGTTAGGAAGTGAGAGATGGTCGGCTAAGATTTGCTGCTGAGGAACCGGGGGAGTGAAGAGAATCTCCTTGAAAGAATTTCACGTGAGACAGATGTCAAAGGGGTATTTCCAGCTATTAGTCCTGAAGGAAAAGGTCAGATGGTTGGAGCTGTCGAAATTTTCCAGACAGCTTTCTTAGGTCTCTGCTTAAGTCGACTGTCTGATCTTGTGCACTCTATATTTCCAATGTCTAGCCGTGGAAGTGTCTTTTTTTTTTTTGGAAAATTACAAATTTATATCCAAAAAGAAAGACCTCAGGAGGATACTCGAATTGTATTTGCTGTTGGCTCTTGCCTATTACAAAGGCCCAAAACAAAACAAGCCCATACGGCCAAAAGTTCCACAACCACAAAAAAAAAAAAAAAAAAAACTGGGTAGTAAATGAAACAAGCCCAAAAAGCCGAAAAACCAAAATGAAAGCAAACATGAGCACATTCCAGCCCATAAGAAACAACAATCAGGAAACGGCCCAGAACAGCGACAGTCGGCCCAAGGGACAGACCCGCAACGCCTAACAAACAGAGCGCCCAAACAAACAGAACGCCCAACAACCAAACCCACAACGCCCAAACAAAACAGCTAAAACCAACAAGAGGCGCCTTCAATCCCACATCGATTAAAAGGGCGAGAAGCACTATCAGGGAACATATAAAAAACAATCCCATACAGTGGAAGTGTTCCTTCCAAAGAACAAATCTCAAAAGTTATATTACGCCTTCAGGAAGAGATTGAAGCTGTTCAGATGGATGGGCATTCGACACTTCTTGTGTTACGTGAAATTGGCAAGGCAGCGAAGAGGCCATGCACAAGCTCACACGACCACATAAAAAAAGTAGATTAGCAATGGGCCGATTAACCCACATGAAGAAAGATGCCCAAGTGAATATGTAGTATGGGATCAATCAGGAACCCCAACTGGAGATAGTTATAGTAAGGTGAATGGCAATTGGCCAGATAATCAAGAGGGAGTCGAACACACATTCGGGTTTGGAAATGGCTAGTTCTCCTACTGATCTGTATGTGGAATCAGATGTGATCTATCAGAAGTCTGGTAAATTGAACTTTGGGTTTGATTTCAGCCAAATTTCTGGTAATGTCATTAGTCCCTTGCATGTGGTATGGTGGCTTCATTTGCATTGTGGGTAGTCGACTCGAGGCAAATGGCCTTAAATTATGTCAACTTTTGGTTGTTTCTGAAGTTCCTTTTATCGAGTCGACTTTTATCCACTACCAGCTTGATTGGACAACATTAGCTTTGCAAACCTCTTGAAGCCTTCGCCCTTAGCTTTTTGTTCCAATGAGGCTCACTTTAACATGGATCATTCTCCACCATCTCGCACTTCACAGCTACAGGCCTACCCTTTTTTTTTGTCAAGTAGCGATATAAAATCTTGGTCGTGCAATAGGATATGCCCCTCACCTCCTGATATTACTTAGTTTGAAAGATCCATAGACCTGGCGTAAGGTCAATAGAACCATGGTAGACTGGTCCCGAGGAGTATCCATGAAGCGAATGTCTTCTGAATCTAATGGAGGTCAACGAGAGTCCACTCCACTGGATCCGATGAGAGTTCACGAATCTCTACGACCAAATGGACCTGGTGGAGGTTCATGAGATGCTCCACTTAGTCTTTAAGACTTTTTCATGTCATCTAGAGTAACACAACCATTCCATTCTTTTTGTCTGGAAGAGTTTGACGACAGTCCTCCTTCGTAGTCCGGTACCGATGCCCAAGTCTATCATGTAGTCTGGAGGATATGATGCCGAGTGGGACAATATCCTCATGCTGAGCGTCCATTCAACATTGATTGAAATCTTAGGTAGCTCAGCCTATCTATCTATCGCGTCGAACAGATATTCAGCCAGTAGCTAATCATTCCTTCATTTTGTGCCGATTGGAACCTTAACTTCTAGCAAAGAGTTCGTCTCTGTCGTGTCGAGTGAAATCTCTTACTCTAGCAAAAACTTCTTCACTATCATGTAGAATGAAACTCTAGCCATCTAGCTAGGATTTCTCCTCCATTCTCATGTCAAATGAGATCTTGAACAAGTGTCAAGCCTCATATAAATGGTAATGTCAATTGGGTCATCCTCAACAACATACTAATGTCGAGTGGAAGATCCCTTACATGTCCTATGTCAGACATTGCAGATGTCGACTGTGCCATCCATAACAATTACCTAGTTTTAAATAGTAGTGTCGACTGGGACACCCATGACAAGTTTCATACTACAACATCAATTATAAGCTAATGTCTTACCATTGTCGACTGAGAAATTCTTAAAAAGTGAAAGTCATACCTGGTAATGTTGACCGAGATGTCCTCGCCAAACCTCACTTGGGTATTATCGATTGGGACAATCTCCTTATGTCCCAAGTAGACTCGAATAAATGTCAATCATAGTGAATACTTCTTGGTTGATTGCTTATGCTGGGGATTTTGTGGGTTTTATCTTGTCGACTTGTGGAAATGTGTAGAATGATCCAAGTGTTGGTTTACTGGTAGTTTGGCACTGGGCAGGCTAGAGAGAATCACTCTTTCAAACTCTTGTATTTCCTTTTGCATGGAAAAGGTGATTTGTTGTGATCAGTCGGCTAGGAGAATCATGGTGGTTTTACTGTTGATTAAGTGGATGGTCGTTTGATGGTGGGTTTCCATTTGCCATATTAGATATCGGTGTTTGAAAGGATCGTATATGGAGATATTTGCATGCTGTGAACCGCTAGGGCCCCACGGTGGGCGCCAAATTGTAGACACTGGTTTTCGCCCGAGGTCCACAATCGAGAATTTGTAGAGAGGGGCACTGGCGATCCTGCAAAACAAAGGTGTAGAGTGAGCGGGAGTAGACTACCCACCGGTGTGGTGGGTGCCGGGGGCACTCCGACGCCCAAGTCAGTAATGGAAGTGAGCTATTAATATTGTAGAAGAATGAGTAAGATCAGAGACTACCTCGATTCCTATGAATTACCGTGAGGGCTGTAGGTGGGAGGTCTATAGAGAGAATATTACTTGAGCTATGAGTAAAAGAGTATCAATCCCCTTCTCTCCTGGACTTTGGTTCCTTTTTCCCTCAACGGTATAGTCATGGGTGCCTTTTATTCATTGTCTTTTGATTATTTGCCCGTTAGAACATGGTAACAGTCAACTTAACGAAGTGACATTACTGCTTGCAGGTTGGAACAGATGGATTGTGGGTGGTATTAATGAGCCTGGGCGTTACGTGGCTCCTCCTTGGGCTTGGGCTTATGAATCTATAGGCCACTATTCACTTTAATCATTGGGCTTCCTTCTGAGGTAGAAACTTGGGCCTGGAGTAAAAGGACAAAATTGCCCTTGGCCCAAATTTGGCCCGTACAATATTGAAATTAGATTTTAATTCGTGCGAACGAATTAATTTAGAATTAATTCGTAAGCGACTTACGTAATAATTTTGCTAGGCATTATTATTTAATTAATTTGGATTTAATTACATCGCAACGAAAAATTCGTTTAATCGGATTAAACGAACTCGGGCCCAATTTGTGTTGTGTAAGCCAACCAAATTTTGAATTTCAAGTGGTGAGACCTACTTGACTTACATCAACTTGTCAAAAGTTGATGGAAGTAGTTGAAACTCAATTAATGAAATCTTACACACAACCAAAGAGTGTGTAACAACTTTGTTTTTCGGAAAAACAAAACACTTTACTTTATTTTTTGAAAACATAACAAACACACTTCAACTTTTGTAACAAGTTGAAAAACACATTCTCTCTCTTTTCTCTACCATTGTCGTGAGCTTCATCTCCTGGGAGGAGGAAAATTTCTTTCAAATTTTGTTCAAGATAACACTTAAAGAAGTGAATCAATGTGATAGGGAAACTCAACCATGAGTTTGGAACAACTAACAAAGCTTGGAGCTTCTACACATCCATGTAATTTTTGAAATCTCTACCGATCAATGTGAGTATTTCACAACTCCCTTTTGATTTATCACACACGAATCACTCTTAGACGATCTTGGCTTGTTCTAGGAACACTTTCAATGGTATCAGAGCCATCCTAAGTTTGATTTGAAAATCTAGGGTTCATGACTTTAATTTGGGATTTTATGCTTAGAGCTAGATTTTGCCTAAATTGATGAGTTGGTTGAGTTTATATGATGTTGAATTGGATTTGTATATCATTGGATTTGTGATAAATTGATTAGATAAAAAAAAATCCCCAAAATCCATGCTTGGCCGATTGTATCCCCTAGGTTGCTCATGGTGATTTTTTGAAAATTAACAATTGGATATGTTGATGGCATGAATTATATGTTAAATGTTGATTTAATTAGATTGAAATCAAATTGCATGATGAATTCTTGCTTTTTCTGTGAGCTATGTAGCATGTAATAGATTGATTTTGCTTCAATTTGTGTTGGACATAAATTGGAAATGATGAGCATGATTAAATTGGATTAATTAGTGTTTTGGAAATATTAGATTAATTGATTAATTATGTTAATTACACTTTAATTAAATTAATATGTAATTTGGAATAATGTGTTAATTTAATTTGTTGTAATTGGGCTTAATGGGCTTAGTTGGGCCAAGTTTGGTTTTGAACAATTGGGTTGGATCCAATTGAGCCAAACCATTTCCATAAAGTCCAAAATATGACAATTGGGCCTTTAATAATTTAATTGGGCATAATGGGCCTAAATTGATTTTATGGCATATGATGATTCCTAAATGGGCCAAGGCTTTGAGTTTGATCCATAATGGACAAAGCCCACGCCTAAAGAATTAATTAAAAACCCATTGGACTTTAATTAAAAGGTATGGATACTAATTGGGCCTTTGAGACCCATGTAGATTGGATTTGGAATCCAAGTCTAAAAGGCACTATTAAAAGTGTAATTATTTAATTTGAATTAAATATGAATTAGTATTGGATACAATTTAAATCGGATTTAAAATTGTAGTTCGATATAATTCAAGAATACGTACTTTGAGTATTTATTCTTAAACGAGTTGGACTCGCGCAAATCAAATCGTTGTTTGAACATTGGATGGTCATTAATTCAAAGATTAATTAGTGGATTAGATTGATTGAATAACATGCTTTGTGTGAATACTTGGATGTATGAATGAATAATGTATATCGGATGGATATTAGAAAGGTTGGGCAATTTTTGAAATTGTTGTAATAAATTTAGAATTTATTAAATTGGACTTGTGTGTCCAGCCTATTATCTCATTATCTCATTGTATTTCTCTTCTCACCAATTACCCTCAATGTAAATGAGGTTTCTTTAGAAGTATTATGTAATTGGGTAGAAGTATGAATAATGCTAGCGGGAGAGAAGAAAGAGAGAGATTTGTTCTAGGAACAAAGTTTGTTATATATCCATCCGAATATCATTATTATTTTATTCGCGCCTTATTATTCTTTTACAATGCATGCTTAAGGGTGTATGATGAGACCTAATTAAAGATAATAAATTGGTTGCCAAATCACGACAAAAACCCTCACTTTATATTAAGTGTTTTTCCTTCCATTGAGTGACTCTCTCTCAAGATCCAAGATTGACATTGGTTTGTTGGCCAAAGTCAAGACCTTTGTCCATCGCGGATGTGTTTGAATCACGAAAGCTTTGTTCCATATCGTACATCTTGGGCAAGTTGTGATTGGTTGGCCAAAGTCAAGGTCACTTCTTGTTTCATTAAGCTTGTTGAGCCAAATCCAAGGCTTACTTAATTCAGAAGAAAAAGGTTAGGGAATATATTTGATACATTATCATATATTGGGTATATTTTTCGAACTTGGAGGTCCACCTATTGGATCTAGGAATTGGATGAGATCCAATTGATCTTAGAGATCTACCTAGTTAAGTTTCATACAACTTGTTGGCCAAAGTCAAGGTTGTGTGTTATTTAACGGGATCCTAGCCCATTAGGAAACTAGGTTTCCCGAGTACTCCATAGAGGATTAGAGGCTCACCGAAAAATAATGGGAGGCAAGTATTAAATTTGCAATTTCGTTTAAATGTTTGCCAATATGCGCTCATTTAATTTTTCGTCATTAATTATTTATAAATATATAAGTTGGACTAATATTCTATTGTTGTTTTAATTGAACAGTTGGACTGTATTCAAACTACTTCATTTATAGTTGGTTATATAATTGGATTATAGTAATCAATACATTTGAATTTAACCGATCATTTATAGTTGGTTATATAGTTAGACTATAGTAATCATTACATCTGATTGTACCCGAAATCGTTGATTGGATAGTTGGACTATAGCAATCATAATAACTGAAAGATTAACGTCAAAGGAAATAATCGTAGGTGAAAATGTCTTTAACGGTATAATTTTCAGATTGGGAAATGGAACTCAAGATAGTCCTGAAAACTGAGAAGTTACTCTATGGAATAGAGAAACCTCTCGGGCCTGAGCCCGGAGTTGAGCAAATAGTAGAGCATGAGCTTTGGAAGACTCATCGTGATGATAACTTTAGTGCTCAATCCGTCATACTTGCCGCAATGACTCCTTAACTTCGTTGTCAGAATTGAGGATTAGATCCTTATACCATGATGTTGAAACAAAAGGGCAATGATAAATCGTCACAGTCTTCTGGGAAGACAAAGGACATATCCCAAGATGTCTGCCTAAATTATGGCAAACAGGGTCACTCTAAGCGTGACTGCCGTATGGACAAGGCAGACATGAAGGAAGTGAAGGCGGGGCAAAGATTCGACTTCAGATATGTTTGTTATAAATATGTCCACTACTAGTTTTAAAATTGGATTTTTGATACTGGATATGGTACATAAATATATGTACTGATGTGCAGGATCTGCTGATGAGCAGGATACTGACTTCAGATGAGATCGACCTATGAGTCGGAAATAGAATATAGGTCATTGTTTTGGACGTAGAAACCTAATATTTGGAACTGCCTTTTGGGCATGTACTTAAATTAGGGGACTGTTATAATGTATCTAGTTTGACTAGGAACATTATCTCTGTATCTGGTTTAACCCGTTGTGGGTATACCTTTATATTCTAGAACACTAAGTGTTTTGTTTATAAAGATGATAATGAGATAAGCACATTAGATGTGAATAACAAAATTTATATTTAGAATATAAATGAATCTCAAACATATAATATGACAAACAAAAGCTCAAACTGAATAAATCGGTTGAGACTTAAAAGTGGCATTGTTGTCTGTGACACATTAACAAGACTCGTATATCCATAATTTCGAAGAGTGGATACTAGGACAGATTTGATTCTAATTCAAATGATGTCTACGAATCTAGCTTATTAGGCAAAAAGCCTAAAACACCTTTTACTTGGTAAAAATGCAAGTGCCACTGATCTGTTAGCCCTCGTTCATGGTGACGTATGTGGGCCCATGTCTAGCTAGGCTAGAGGTGGATATAAATACTTCGTAACCTTTACGGATGTGGCATCGCGTTACGGTTATGTGTTTCTTGTGAAACACAAGTTAGAAACTTTTGAGTAATTCAAAGAGTTTCGACACGAAGTAAGAAAAAAGACCGGTAAAAGTATTAAAAATATTGTGGTCGGACTATAGTGTAAAATACTTAAACATATGAGTTTCAAGATTACTTGAAAGAGTATGGTATTCTTTCACAGTGGACTCCTCCTGGAACACCTCAATTTGACGGTGTGTCCGAACGGAGAAACCAAACTTTGTTAGACATGGTAAGGTTAATGATGAGTCGCTCTGAGCTACCAATTTCCTTCACGGGATACGCATTAAACAATGCAATACTTATTTTGAATAAGGTTCCATGATAATCTGTTAGACAGACTTCATATTAGATATGAAAAGGAAAGAAACAGGGTTTCTCATTCCTGAAGATTTGGGAATGCTAGGCATACGCTAAATATTTGGATGGTACCAAACTAGAACCCAAATCGGATAAGTGCATAGTTGTAGGTTGTCCTAGGGAAACCAAAGTATAATACTTATACAACTCATAAGAGAACAATGTAATTGTTGCTCTCCATGCGGTTTTCCTAAGAGGAATTCCTATATGCAGTGGTAAGTGGGAGGAAAGTAAAACTCGATGAAAATCAGAGTAATACTGTTCCAGGCACTGAGTCCTCACGGAACATCAACAGTTCATCAGGGATGAAACTGTACCAATAATCTTCGAATACACAAGAACCACATAGATCAGAGAGAGTTAGAAAACAACCTAGGAGGTATGGGTTTCTGATCTCACCTCATGTAGATATCAATCTTATTGAGGAAGACAAACCGGCTACGTATGAGGAAATGATACAAGGTATCAACTCATTTTATGGAAAAGTGCCATGAAATCCGAAATGGATTCCATGTATACCAACTAAGTTTGGACACTAGTTGGTGTACCAGAAGGCATTGTGCCTAATGGTACTAAATGAGTCTTCAAGGAAGACATACATGGATGGCAACATACAAATGTACACGGCTAGGCTTGTACATAAAGGGTATCGTCAACGACATAGTGTCGAATACGATGAAATTTTTCACATGTTGTCATGATTAAATCCATTTGGATAATGCTTCCTATAACTACATATTTCGTTTATGAAATATGACAGCTGGACGCTAAAACTGCTTTCCTTAACGGAAACCTTTTAGAGGATGTTTGTATGTAACATCCTGACGGTTTTATCGTGCCATAACATGCAAACAAGGTTTGCAAGTTAAATCGATCCATTTATGGATTGAAGCAAGCATAATGTTCTTGGAACCAACGTTTTGATGAGATCATAATGGTATATGATTTCACTCAAAACGAAGATGATTCTTGTGTATATAAGAAGGTTAGTGGGAGCGCACTGACAATGAATGTCCTATAAGATGGTGATATATTGCTTCTTAGCAATAACATTCCCATAATATAATCGGTGAAAGCTTGGCTTTCATTAAAATTCTCCATGGAATACCTGGGAGAAGCAGGCTTTATTCTAGGAATAAAGATCTACTGGGATAGATCTAGAAAGCTGTTGACACTCTCTCAGTGTTCGTACGTTTTGATATTACGTGACCTGATGTCTCATATGCTTTGAGCATATGTAGACGCAATCAGACCAATCCAGGTGATGGTCACTGGATTGAAGTTAAGAACATCCTTGAGTATCTTGGATGAACCAAGGATGCTTTCTGAGAATATGGAGAAAAGAGAACTTGAGGTGACTAGGTTCACCGCTGTAAGTTTCCAAACTGACAAAGACGACTTTAAGTCGCAATAAGGGTACATATTTAGTTTGAATAACGGAACGTGAGCTGGAAATCTTCCAAACAAGATATTGTTGCCGAATAAATAACAAAAATGAAACATTGATGTAGCTGAGGCAACAAAAGAATCATTTTGGATCTATAAAATCCTAATTGGATTAGTATAGTTCTATTAGCAACTGAGCTGGGTTACAACAAGGCTAAGGAATCGTGGTCTCATCAACGATCCAAGTATATACTTCGACTATTTCATCTGATTCGTCAGATCATACATCGTGGCGATGTGATGATCGAATAAAACGCCTCAGATGATAACATTGCAAATTTGCTAACGAAAGCTGTTTCTCAGCAGAAGTTTGAGCGACCCGTACATAGTTCAGGTGTAGGACACTTGAGTGATTGACTATAGGCCAAGTGGGAGATTGTTGGAAAATTATGACCCATAGCATCACTATTTGTACAGAACATGGTGTTGTTGTACAAATCAACTATGTGACAAAAAGAATTGCTCTTTTATCATTTGTAATTGGATTATCGGGATATATAAATGATAAAAGTCCATATGATTAGTACCAGATTAATAAGATATGAGACAATAATAATCCACATAAGGTTTAATCATTAAATATCCCTAGTCGTAGTATTATCGAGACTGGACATCGATAATGCGAAATAGGCTAGTATTACACTTGTGCGTGTTATGGAAGCGTAACAACATAGTTCTCATATATTTTGGTATTGGATACTCATGCAAGTGTAATATGAGATTCTTTTTACCGATGGTAGCTTCGGTCTGGATAGACCCCTCGGAATCTCATTGGTAGTATGACTATGTGTCTATGGGAATCCGAATCAGGGCAGGTGTATTTGGTCTTAACCTGAGACTTGCATCGCTAATACTTGCAACAATCAGTATACTTTGTTTTAGTCGTCCGGGGCTTTAACAGATTCTCTGTACGCCTCTTCTGGGTATACTGAGAATCGTAGTGTATTGGGTGTGATGTCAAGATATAAGTATCACTTCTGTCATATGGAGATGATGATCACGCACGGATACGGAACTAGTACTCTTAAGTACTGCAGTCGTCAGGATCATATGACTAGGTCATGATTATTCGATTATAGAGACTAGTTATCAGAGATCCGATATGTGCTTCGTACAGGGCAGACACAATTCCATCCATAGGCCTAGCATGTGACATTCGATACTGGATCGTAATACGCAATACTACGTATACTACGCCTGACAAAGATTATATATTCCTTTAAAGAATATTTCTGGAGAATTGGGTAGGAACGGTGCTTTGCTAGAAGCCAACCATGTCTTGTAAATCGGTAAGAACGTGGTACCGGGTACCCACGTATTCGGATAGTCCGATGACCGTATTTACTACTAACATATTCATGGATCTCTTGGGTCGCTTCTCAAAGATTCACCGTTGCGATTTGACTCGAACAGAATTAATCTGGGATTAATTATGAGAGAGAAAGAATTAATTTGGGATTAATCACGCCAATAATTAATCTAGGAATTAATTATCAGAAAAAGAATTATTATGAGATTAATTGAGTCGAGAATTTATCTGAGATTAAATTCGTCGAGAAGAGAGAACGTGATTAATTTGGAATTAATCGACAAAATAAATTTAATAGTTAAAATTGGATTTTACTATTTAATTTATTTATTTGGGCTAAAATAATATATTGGATATATTAAAGGAAATCGAATTTCAAAGCGGAATTGAAATTAGATTTTAATTCGTGCGAACGAATTAATTTAGAATTAATTCGTAAGCGACTTACGTAATAATTTTACTAGGCATTATTATTTAATTAAATTGGATTTATTACGTCGCAACGGAAAATTAGTTTAATCGGATTAAACGAACCCGGGCCCAATTTGTGTTGTGTAAGCCAACCAAATTTTGAATTTCAAGTGGTGGGACCCATTTGACTTACATCAACTTGTCAAAAGTTGATGGAAGTGGTTGAACTCAATTAATGAAATCTTACACACAACCAAAGAGTGTGTAACAAGTTTTGTTTTTTGGAAAACAAAACACTTTACTTTTTTTTTTGAAAACATAACAAACACACTTCAACTTTTGTAACAAGTTGAAAAATACATTCTCTCTCTTTTTTCTACCATTGCCGTGAGCTTCCTCTCATTGGAGGAGAAAATTTTCTTTCAAATTTTGTTCAAGCTAGCACTTAAAGGAGTGAATCAAGGTGATAGGGAAACTCACCCATGAGTTTGGAACAACTAACAAAGCTTGGAGCTTCTACACATCCATGGAATTTTTGAAATCTCTACCGATCAATGTGAGTATTCTGCAACTCCCTTTTGATTTTTCACACACGAATCACTCTTAGACGATCTTGGCTTGTTCTATGAACACTTTCACTGAGATGGGTTCATATTGATGGAACCATTCTCTCTGGGGAGTCATATACTATGTTGCTCCTGAGTCCATAAGCCAGACATCAGTGAATCTTCTTCTGCCTTCAATAGTGGTTGTTGCCTCACTGTATAAAATTTCACCATCATCTGAGGTGCTTGCTAGACAACCCTGAGCTTTTGATGACTCAGAACTTTTTCCTTTGGCTTTTTTTTTTTCTTGAGATGCCAACACTCCCTTTTGCAGTGCCCTTTCTTGCCACAGTGATGACACTTGACATTTTTCTTACTTCTGGATTTTGATCTACTCTGATTTTGACTCCTACTGGGGCCATGTTCCTTTAATCTCCCTCTCATTATTGTTAAAGCTTCGGCTTGATATGAGTCTCCTGATCTATCTTATTTGCTCTTGCGCCGACTTTCTTCTTCAAGAATCACAGCTGTAATATCATCGAAGACTAAAACTTCAATGTTGTTGGTTAAGTTGATGATGAGTTGATCATACGAATCAGGTAAACTTTGAAGTAGAATTTCAGCACGTTCACCCGTCTCTATGTTATGCCCCATTGCTGTGAGCTGTGAAAATAAAGTGTTGAGGGTGTTGATGTGGTCAGTCACCGTAGTTGACTCCATCATACGAAGAGTGTAAAGTTTTATTCTCATGAAAATTTTGTTGTGTAGTGATTTGGCCTCATATAATTTTGTCAGAGTATCTCATATCTCTTTTGCTGTGCTTTTTCTCCGCCACACTTGACAATACTCCATCGGCTATTGCTATGTGCAGATTAGCAATAGCATTGCCATCCATCTCATTCCACTTGCAGTCGTCAGTGATCTCGTCGGGCCTTTCTCCAATTACCGCTAAGCAGTTATCTTTCCTCAAAACTGCTTTTATTCTCATTTTCCACAATGAGAAATTATTCCCATTGAACTTCTCTATTTCCTACGTCGTCGCCATTATTGAAAATGCCTCATTTCCACTAATTGGATCTGACCGTAGCACGAAAACCAGCTATAAACCCAGCGTTGATACCACTATTAGGACGTTGTGGTACGGGGCACACGATTACAACTGAAGTAGAAATGAGAAAAATGAGAATAAAGAACACCAAAAAATTTTACGTGGAAAAGTCTCAAACAAATTAGGAGAAAAACAACGGGTAAATTGCAGAAGGATTTCACTATTGCAAAAAGATTACAACAATTTCTCTCTAAAATAAAGAGAGCACAATTGACAATATCCTCTCTTATAATAGGAGAAAAAAAATACACTCTTTCTAATACAAGAAAAGACAATATTTAGGAGAAACCTCACTTTTTTTTCTCTCTAAAAACTCTCTCTCTTTCTCACTCAAAATATGATTTTTTTTCCTTCAAAATTGGGATGATATAAGAAGAAGCGGAGGCATGTATATATAGAGGAGAGAGGCGGTGGAGAATGGAGGTGAGGCAATTATCTTCTTATCTTCTTATCTTTTTATCTTCTTATCTCCTTATCCTCTTATCATCTTATCTCTTTATCCTCTTATCTTCTTATCTCCTTATCTTCTTATCATCTTAGTCCACAAAAGTGGCTTTACCGCCACACGTAATCCCAATCATCTTTAATTTTTTGGGTCAGAATGATTTTTACCATTCTTTGTTTCTATTAATTAGGAAAAATGATATTTTTATAAATAAAAATCCAGAAAATAAATATATTTTCCTTATTGTAGTTATAGTGATTACTGTAGGTACAGTGAGAGAAATATATTTATTTTCTAAATTTTTATTTGTAAAAATATCATTTTTGATTAATTAATAACACACGGGGAAAAAAATTGAAGGCGAGCAAAATTAAAATTCATTATCATCACAATCTCTTGAGCAATCCTTTCGGCAGCGGATATGGCTCCATGGCCACACATGCAACAAATGGT
>SKCR01040690.1:0-90255 GCA_019454045.1 Zanthoxylum bungeanum
TGAGAAAAAATTCGAATAGTAGAGAGAGAACGATTTATTTGAATTAATCTATTAAATGATATATCGATATATTAAATGAAATTAGATTTCATAGCGGAATTAAAATTGGATTTTAATTCTGCGAACTAATTAATTTAGAATTAATTGCGAGTGACTTTCGTAAAAATTTTACGATGCATTATTATTTAATTAAATTTGATTTAATTAGTCGCAACGGAAAATTCGTTAATTCGGAATCAACGAACCCGAGCCCGAAATGTGTTTTGCGGGCCCACTCGAATTTTGATTTAAAGTGGGGCCCACCTAGTCACATCACTAGTCAACTTTATACACTTTTGGTTGATAGAAGTTGGTAGAAGATTTTGGTAGCTTGTAAAACACATTACCTTGATTTGTGAAAGATATATACCAACTTGATTTTTTGGTAATTGTGAATTTGATTTTAGAAATCATATAAAAAACCCAAAATCAAAAAAAAATACACTCACACTCTCTTGGTGAAGACCGAAACTCTCCCCTCTCATTCTCTCAAATTACCGAGAAACTAGGGTCTTGGTTGATGATTTGACTTCAAAAATCTTGATTGCTAGCACAACAAATGTGTCAACAAAGGTGTTAGGGAAACTTATCCCTAGAGTTTGGAATTCAAAGGAAGGCTTGGAGCATTTCTCAAAGGCAAATTTTTGAAATCTCTACATCATACTTAGCCAATCAAAGTAAGTGTTTTTCCGCATACTTACTTTGATAATTCACACAATTTTATGTTTAATAGATCCTTGGCATGTTCTAGGAACCCTTACAATGGTATCCGAGCCAATTTTAAGCTTGAAAAATATTAGGGTTCATATACTTAATTTGGGTATTTTTTCTTGGAGCTTGATTTGTCCAAATTGATTGTTGGTTATGCTTAGATTATGATTAACTTAGAGTTATGCATGATTAATTTTGAGAAAAAATTGATTAGATTAATTTTCCCTAATTTTATATGCTTGGCCGAATGTATGGACCTTAGATCTCATGGTGATTTTGATTTTTTGGACCATTGGATATGTTTAAATGCATGAGATATATTGATTTGTGATTTAATTGGATTGAAATCAAAATTGGTTAATAAAATGCATGATTGTCGTGAGTTATGTAAGCATGGAATGAATTGATTTTGCTTTAATTGTGTTGGACATGAATTGAACATATTAAAGCATGATTAATTAGGTAAATTGGTGTTTTGGAAATATTAATTTAACTAATTAATTATGGCTAATACACTTTAATTAAATAATTGTGATATTTGGAATATTGTAATTAAATAAATTAGCCTTTAATTTTGAATTGGGCTAATATTGTTGTATTTGGGCTTAATGGGCTTGGTTGGGCCAAGTTGGTTTATGACAATTGGATTGGATCCAAATTGGGCTTAAAACCATTCCATAAAGTCCAAATAGAATAATTGGGCCTTTAAATATTTAATTGGGCCTAATGAGCCAAAATTAATTTTATGGCAAAGGGTGATTCCTTATTGGGCTTCAGTTGCCAAAGTCCATGCCTTAAGAAATTAATTAAAAGCCCATTGGACTTTAATTAAATTGACATTGGATGTTAATTGGGCCTGAGACCCATGAAGATTGGATTTAGAATCTAAGTCTAAAACTCACAAATATAAGTGTAATTATTTAATTTGAATTAAATTAGAATTAGTATTGAATACAAATTAAATTGGATTTAATATTGTAGTTCGATATAATTCAAGAATACGCACTTTGAGTACTTATTCTTAAATGAGTTGGACTCGAGCAAATCGAATCGTTGTTTAAACATTGGATGGTCATTAATTCAAAGATTAATTAATTGGATTAGATTGATTGAATAACATGATTTGTGTGAATACATGGATGTATTGTATGAATAATGTATTCGGATGGATGGCTGGATTAGATGGGTAAGGGAAATTTTGGAAATTGTTGTAATAAATTTAGAATTTATTAAATTGGACCTGCGTGTCCAGCCTTTTATCTCTTCCTCTTTGTACTTCTCTTCTCACCATTCCCTTCAATGTTAATGGGTTTCTTTATTGTTTTTGTAATTGGGTAGAAGTTATAACAGTGTTAGACGAGTAGAAGAAATGGAGAGATTTGTTCTAGGAACAATTTTTTGAATATCCATCCGCTATCATTATTATTTATTTCTCGCCTTATTATGCTTTTCCGTATTTTCGATGTCCAATCTCGATAATACTCTGACTAGGGATATTTAATGATTTATCCTTCGTGGACTGATACTGTTGTTGGACAATTATGACCCATACGTCACTATTTGTACAGATCATGGTGTGTGTTGTAACAATTAACTATGTGACAAAGGAGATTGCACTCTTATCATTTGTGATTAGATCACCTAGATGTATAAATGATAGGATGGCCCTATGATTTTTTCCTGGACGGAGAATGATATGAGATAGTATCAGTCCACATAGGATAAATCATTAAATATCCCTAGTCAGAGTATTATCGAGATTGGACATCGATAAATACGTAAAAGACTAGTATTACACTTGTGCGCGTTGTGAGGGCACAACGGCATAGTTCTCATATATTTGGGTATAGGATACTCATGCAAGTGTAATAGGAGGTTGTGTTTTACCGATGGTACGGGAAACAGCTTCGTTCTGGATAGACCCCCTCAGAATTCCATTGGTAGTATGACTATGTGTCTATGGAAATCCGAAATCAGGGTAGGTATTTTGGTCTTAACTTGAGACTTGCACCGCTAATACTTGCGACAATCAATATACTTTGGTTACGGTCGTACAGGGCTTTAACAGGTTCTGTGTACGCCAATGCTGGGTATATTGAGAATCGTAGTGTGTTGGGTGTGATGTCAAGACGGAAGTGTCACTTCAGTCATATGGAGATGATGGTCACGTAGGATACGGGACTGGTTCTCTTAAATATTGTAACTATCGGGATAAAATGACAAGGTCATGTTTATCCGATTATAGAGACTAGTTACTAGACATCCGACATGTGCTTCGTACGGGGCAGACATAATTCCAGCCCCATGCCTAGCACGTGATCATCCGATACTGGACAGAAATACTGAATACTATGTATACTACGCCTGATACAGATCTTTATTCCTGTAAGGATATTTCCGGAGAATTAGGTAGGCATGGCGCTTTGCTAAAGGCCAACCTTGTCTTGTAAATCGGTATAAACGTAGTAAGAGGTACTTACGTGTTCGGATAATCCGACGACCGAATTTACTGCCAACATATCCGGGGATCTCATGGGTCGCTTCCCAAAGATTCACCGATGACGTATGACTCGCACTCTTAATTAATATGGGATTAATTAGAAGAGAGAGAAAATTAATCTGGGTTTAATTGCGAGATATTTTATCTGGGATAAAATATCATTTAAAAGAGAGATAACGATTAATTTGGAATTAATCGAGAAATTAATATATTTGATATATTAATGAAATTGGATTTCAACGCGGAATTAAAATTAGATTTTAATTCGGGCGAACGAATTAATTTAGAATTAATTCGTTAGCGACGTGAATAGTGATTTCGCTAGGCGTACTCATTTAATTACGACGCAATGGAAAATTCGTTAATTTGGAATTAGCGAACCCGAGCCCGAGATTATTTACGAGAGCATTCGCATTTCGAATTCGAGTGCACACGTCAAATCGCTAGTCGCATCAAGCGTCAAATCACAAGTCACTTTGAGTGATGTGACATGACAACTTGATGGATTGAGTGATGTGACTGGTTGGGCTTTAATGGTTTGACTTTTAAAAGCCAAATTCAAATGAAATGCATTTGAAATTCACTCTTGTGTATAAGATACACAAATTTGGAACACATTTGACAACTCTCTCTCTTTCACTCATCTCCTCTCTCTCACGCCCAAGGGGCCAAAAAGCTAACTGGTTTTTATCCAAAATGCCGTGAGTTTGGGAAGCTTGGAGTGTGATTTTGTGACAAAATCATAAGTGCTAGCACACTTACGAGACATGCG
Organism: Zanthoxylum bungeanum; assembly: GCA_019454045.1. Taxonomy (NCBI): domain Eukaryota; kingdom Viridiplantae; phylum Streptophyta; class Magnoliopsida; order Sapindales; family Rutaceae; genus Zanthoxylum; species Zanthoxylum bungeanum. Next base: position 4,023 of record SKCR01040690.1, read on the forward strand.
AAGGTGATAGGGAAGCCCACCCATGAGCCGGGAACCATTCGACGAAGCTTGGAGCTTGACGAAGGACCAAAATCGAAGCCAAAACAGTGAGTTTGGACTGCACACTGCCGAATGCACAAGGAGCAGATTTTTGAGTTTTGTTGCTTGCCGCGTCGCTCAACCGATCGATGTAAGTATTCCGCAACTTCCTTGATTTGTATTCGCACATTATTCATTCTTATAATTGATCTTGGGACCTTAATAGAAACCAACAATGGCATCTAGAGCAAGGTTTGAGCTTGAAAAAGTTTAGGGTTAAAATTTGGGCAAATTGTTTTTGAGCATGAATTTGTGAAATTGGATGAATGAATATGCTTAAATGTGTTTGAATTGAAGTTTGATTGGATCAATTTCAAGAAAATTGGTTTGGAACATTTTTCCCAAAATTGAGTAGGCTTGGCCGAATGGTAATGCCCTATTATGTCTTGGTGATTTTGATTTTTTAATTCATTGGATGAGTTAGAATCAATTAGGATGATGATTTAATGTCGATTGTGGGATTAATTGGATTGAAACAAAATCAGATATAAAATCCCATCCTTGGCCGAGACTTTGAGCATATGTATTGGGTTTGATTTTAATTAAATTGTGTTGGACATGATTTAATATTAATGAGCATGATTAGTTATGTTAATTGATGTTTTAGAAATGTTAATTGGGTAATTAATTGTGTAATGCACTTTATGTAATTAAATTGGAAAATTGGATTTTTGGAATTAAATTTTTTGGGCCTTAAAATTGGATTTGGGCTTAAATGTTGTAATTGGGCTTGTTGGGCTTTGTTGTACAAAGTTGGGTTTAGGAAAAATTGGCAGGATCCAATTAGGCCCAAAATCGCATCCATAAAGCCCAAATGTGACTTAATGGACCTTTAAAGTTTAATTGGGCCTAATGGGCCAAGATTGATTTAGGCTTATGGGGTAACTCCCGGATTGGATTTTGGTTATTCGGTTGACCCGAGTTGACCAAAAGTCCACGCCTTAAGAAATTAATTAAAAGCCCATTGGACTTTAATTAAATAACGTTGGACGTTAATCGGGCTTTGAGACCCGTAATGATTAAATTTGGAATTTAAGTCGTAAAGATTCGTAATTAAAGTGTAGTATTTAATTTGGAATTAAATGTGTGAATTAGAATTAAATGCATGTTGAATTGGATTTAATTATGTAGTTTAATTTAATTCGAGAATTCATACTTTGAGTACTTATTCGCAAAACGAGTTTGACTAGAACAAAATCAAATCGTTGTTTGAACATTGGATGATCACTAATTATCATATTAATTAATTTGATTAGATTGATTGATAACATGCTTGTGTGAATACATGGTTGCGATGCATGAATAATGTATATCGGATGGATATTAGATGGGTGGGACAATTTGAAATTGTTGTAATAAATTTGATTTATTAATTGGACCTGCGTGTCCAGCCTTATACCTCCATATTCTTCGTATTCTCTTCTCACCTATTCCCCTCAATGTAAATGAGGTTTCTTTAGAAGTGTAGTGTAATAGGTAGAAGTAATACATGTGCTAGCGGGAGAGAGAAATAGAGAGATTTGATCTAGGATCAATGTGTAAAGTATCCATCCGCATATCATTATTATTTTTCATATGCGCTTTATTATGTGTTTAGAATGCATGTTTAAGGGTGTATGATGATGAGACCTTAACAAAGATAATAAATTGGTTGCCAATTTGCACTCGAAAAATCCTCAAACAATATTAAGCGCTTTTCCTTCCATTGAGTGATTCTCACTCAAGATCTAAGACGGCATTGGTTTGTTGGCCAAAGTCAAGGCCTTTGTCGGTCGAGGATGTGTTTGAATCACGAAGGCTTTGTTCCATATCAGTGTCTTGTCCAAGTTGTGGTTTGTTGGCCAAAGTCAAGACCACTTCTTTTCCATCGACATTGATTACGAAGCTTTCCATGGTCAATGGGTCGCGCTTAACTGGGATCACTAAGTTTGTTGTGCCAAAGCCAAGGCTTAGTTGATTCAGAGGAAAAAGGTTAGGTAATACATTGGATGTATTGGCATATATAAGATATATGTTTCGGACTTGGATGTCCCCCTACCGGATCTAGGAATTGGATTGGATCCAATTGATCTTAGAGATCTACCTAGTTAATTATCATACAATTTGTTGGCCAAAGTCAAGATTGTATGATATTTAACGGGATCCTAGCCCACTAGGAAACGCGGTTTCCCGAGTACTCGACAGATGGTTAGAGGCTCGCCGAAAAATAGTGGGAGGCAAGAATTGAATTTGCAATATTCGTTTAATTACTCCATACGCGCTCAAACAAATATCAATTCGTCAAATAAATTAATGTTAGTTGGACTAATATTTAAATGTTGTTTTAATAATAGTTGGACTATATATCAAACTATTTATTTATAGTTGATTTTATAATTGGATTATAGTAATCAATATAATTGAATTTAATCTATTAAATTATAGTTGATTAAATAGTTGGACTACTGTAATCATTATAATAAATAGTACCTTAATCGTTGATTAAATAGTTGGACTATTAAATCAAGATAATTGAAAGATTGACATTTAAAACATAATCCTAGGGAAAATGTATTTAAATGGTTTAATTTTCAAATTGGGAATAATATTTCAGGATGGTCCTGGAAAATAATAAGTTATTTTATTTGATAAAATATATTAAGCCTAAGCCCGGAGTTAAAGAACAGTAGAGCATAATCTTTGGAAGATTATGTGATGATAACTTTAGTGCTTAATCCATTAAGCTTGTCGCAGTAGACTCCTTAATTTCTGAATCAGAACTAAGGATTAGATCCTTAAAGTATAATATGAAATTGAAGGATCTTCATAAATCTATGCTTAGATTTTAGAAGTACTACATTGCAATAAATAACTCTTGGAGAGTTAATGACTATTCTCAATGAGATAAAGTCAAAATTTGCAATAGGCAAGTAGCGCAAGGCGCACCTTACTTCGATATTCTAGAAACCCGAGGCTTGGCCAAAGGCTACTGGAATGTGAAAAGGGCAGAAGCAATATCATTATAATCTTCTGGGAAGATAAAAGACATATGCTAAAATATCTGCCTAAATTGTGGCAAACGGGATCGCGGAAGCGTGACTGCCGTTTGGACAAAGAAGACATGAAGGAATTGAAGAACGAGCAAGGCTCTGACTTCAAATACGTTTGTCAACATTATGTTCACTACTAGTATTAAAATTGGTTTTTAAATACTTAGTGTGGTACATAAATATATATTGATGTTCAGAATCTGCTTTGAGAAGGATACTGGCTTCAATTGAGATTTATCTGCGAATTGGAAACGAGATGAAAGTCGCTGTTTTAACCGTAGATACCTAAATTTAGGAACTACCCTCGGGTGTGTACCTAAATTGGAAACTGTTATAATGTAACTAGTTTGACTAGAAACATTATCTCTATATCAGTGTTTACCCACTGCGGGTGAACCTTTATATTCTAGAACACTAAAGTGTTTTATTATATGAAGATGATATTGAGATAAACACATTAGATGTGAATAACAGCATTTATATTTTGAATATAAATAAATCTCGAATATAATTATGACAAACAAATAGCTCAACTGATTTGATCAGATGAAACTTAATTGTGGTTTGTCTGGGACACAATTAAACAAGACTCGTATATCCTCACTTTCGAAGAGTGGGTACTCGGACTGATTTGATTTCATTCAAATAAAGTCTACGAATCTAGTTTATTGGGCAATGTGCCTAAAACACTATTTACTTGTTGTAAAAGTGCAAATGCCACAGATCTGTTAGCCCTAGTTCATAGTGAAGCAAGTGGGCCCATGTCTAGCTAGGCTAGAGATGGATATGAATATTTCGTGACCTTTACGGATGTGGCATCGCGTTATGGTTATGTGTTTCTTTTGAAGAACAAAAATTGGAAACTTTTAAAGTTTCGACATGAAATAGACAAACAGATCGGCTAAAGTATTAAACCGTCACGGTTAGACCGTAATGGAAAATACTTAAGCAATAAGTTTCTAATATAGTTGAAAGAGTATAACATTCTTTCAAAGAGGACTCCTCTAGGAACACGTCAGTTTGACGGTGTATCCGAACTGAGTAACCGAATTATGTTAGACATGATTAAGGTTAATCATGAGTCGCTCAGAGCTACCATTTCCTTCAACGCATAAGCTTTAAACAGTGCAAGAACTTATTTAGAATAAGGTTCCATTAAAAATCGGTTTGGCAGATTTCATATTAGATATAAACGGGAAAGAAACTGGGTTTCTCATTCCTGATAATTTGGGTATGCTAGGCATATGTTTGGATGATACCAAACCAGAACCCAAATTGGATAAGTGCCAATTGTAGGTTATCCTAGGGATACCATAAGTATTGTACTTATACATCTCACTAGAGAACAATTAGATTGTTGCTCACCATGCGGTTTTCCTGAGAGGAATGACCGATATGCAGTGGTAAGTGGGAGGATAGTAAAACTCGATGAAAATCGAAGTGATACTGTTCAAGGAACCGAATCTTAATGGAACATAAATAGTTCATCAAAAATGAAACTATTACCAATTATCTTCATATACACAAGAACCGCGTAAGTCGGAGAGAGTCAGAAAACAACCTGGGGTATTGGTTTCTGATTTCACCTCGTAAAGATGTCTATCTTATTGAGGTATACCAACTGACTATGTATGAGGAAGTGATACAAGGTATCGACTCCCTATTATGGCAAAGTGCCATGAATCCGAATTGGATTCCATGTATATCAACAAGTTTGGATACTAGTTGTTGTACCGTAAGGCATTGTGCCTATTGGTACTATAAGTCTTCAAGGAAGACATACATGGATGGCAACATACCAACGTACTAAGCTAGGCTTGTAGCGGAAATGTATCGTTATCAACATTGTGTCGATTACGATTCAACCTTTTACCTGTTGCCATGATAAATCCATTTGGATAATGTTTGCTAAAGCTGCATGTTTCATTATGAAATATGTAAGCTTAACGGGAAAATCGCTTTCCTGAAAAGGAAACCATTTGGAGGATGTTTATAACATCCTGTCGGTTTTGTCGTACAATAACTAGCAAACAAGGTTTGCGGGTTATTCGATCCATGTTTTTATTGAAGCAAGCATAGGGTCTTGGAATTATCGTTTTGATGTAATCATAATGGAGTATGATTTAATTCAAAACGAAAATGACTCTTGTGTATATAAGGAGGTTAGTGGGAGCGCACTGACAGTGGCTGTCCTATAAATAATGATAATATGTCATTTCTTGGAAATGATATTCCCATAACTATCGGCGAAAGCTTGCCTTTCGAAAACTCTCCGAGAAACTCATACATTGAAAAATATACGTGACCTGGTGTCTCATACGCTTTGAGCATATGGATTCACAAACAGGCCAATCCGAGTGATAGTCACTGGATTGATATTAAGAACATCTGTTAGTTTCTTAGAGAACTAAAGATGCTATCTTATACTATGAAGATGGAGAACTTGAAGTGATTGGGATCACTGTAGCAAGTTTCCTAAATCGATAACGACGACTATAAGTCGCAAACGGTACTATACAGTTTGAATAACGGAACAGTGAGCTGGAAATCTTCCAAGCAAGATACTATTACTGAATAAACAATAAATGCGGAATATTGCTGCAATTGAGGCGGCAATAGAATCAATCTGAGTCAATAACAAATCTAATTAGATTAGATATAGTTCTGTTAGCTGCTGAGCTAGGCGTCAATACAGGCTAAGGAATTAATGGTCTCATCAACGATCCAGATACATATTTCGATATTCATCTGATACGTTCGGATCATACATCGTGGCGATGTGATGATCGAATAAATCGCATCTAATGATAAATCATACAAATCCGATGATGAAAGCATTTCTCAGCAAATTGAGCCAACCATACATAGTTCGAGTGTCAGACACTCGAGTGACTGGCTATAAGCCAAGTGGGGGATTTTTGGACAATAATGACCCAGGGCGTCACTATTTGTACAGATCATGGTGTTGTTGTACAAATTAACTATGTGACAAAGGAGATTGCACTCTTATCATTTGTGATTAGATCACCTAGACATATAAATGATAGGAGGTACCTAGGATTTGTTCCTGGACGGAGAATGATATGAGACAGTATCAGTGCACGTAGGATAAATCATTAAATATCCCTAGTCAGAGTATTATCGAGATTGGACATCGATAAATACGTAAAAGACTAGTATTACACTTGTGCGCGTTGTGAGGGCACAACGACATAGTTCTCATATATTTGGGTATAGGATACTCATGCAAGTGTATTAGGAGGTTGTGTTTTACCGATGGTACGGGAAACAGCTTCGCTCTGGATAGACCCCCTCGGAATTCCATTGGTAGTATGACTATGTGTCTATGGAAATCCGAAATCAGGGTAGGTGTATTTGGTCTTAACCTGAGACTTGCTCCGCTAATACTTACGACAATCAATATACTTTGGTTGTGGTCGTCCAGGACTTTAACAGGTTATGTGTACGCCAATGCTGGGTATATTGAGAATCGTAGTGTGTTGGGTGTGATGTCAAGACGGAAGTGTCACTCCAGTCATATGGAGATGATGGTCACGTAGGATACGGGACTGGTTCTCTTAAATACTGCAGCTATCGGGATAAAATGACAAGGTCATGTTTATTCGATTATAGAGACTAGTTACCAGACATCCGACATGTGCTTCGTACGGGGCAGACAAAATTCCATCCTCAGGCCTAACACGTGATCATCCGATACTGGACAGAAATACGCAATACTATGTATACTACGCCTGATACAGATCCTTTATTCCTATAAGGATATTTCCAGAGAATTGGGTAGGCATGGCGCTTTGGCCAACCTTGTCTTGTAAATCGGTATAAACGTAGTACGACGTACTTACGTGTTCGGATAGTCCGACGACTGAATTTACTGCAAAAATATCCGGGGATCTCATGGGTCGCTTCCCAAATATTCACCGATGACGTATGACTCGCACTCTTAATTAATCTGGGATTAATTAGAAGAGAGAGAAAATTAATCTGGGATTAATTGCGGAGATATTTCATCTGGGATAAAATATCATTTAAAAGAGAGATAACGATTAATTTGGAATTAATCGAGAAATTAATATATTTGATATATTAAATGAAATTGGATTTTGACGCATAATTAAAATTAGATTTTATTTCGGACGAACAAATTAATTTAGAATTAATTCGTTAGCGACGTGAATAGTGATTTCGCTAGGCGTACTCATTTAATTACGACGCAACGGAAAATTCGTTAATTTGGAATTATCGAACCCGAGCCCGAGATTATTTGCGAGCTCATTCGCATTTCAAATTCGAGTGCGGCATGTCAAACCAAGCATCAAATCGCTAGTCGCATCAAGCGTCAAATCACAAGTCACTTTGAGTGATGTGACATGACAACTTGATGGATTGAGTGATGTGAGTGGTTGGGCTTTAATGGTTTGACTTTTAAAAGCCAAATTCAAATGAAATGCATTTGAAATTCACTCTTGTGTATAAGATACAAAAATTTGGAACACATTTGACAACTTGCTCTCTTTCACTCATCTCCTCTCTCTCTCACGCCCAAGGGGGCAAAATGCTCACTAATTTTATCCAAAATGCCGTTAGTTTGGGAAGCTTGGAGTGTGATTTTGTGGCAAAATCACAAGTGCTAGCACACTTACGAGACATGCGAAGGTGATAGGGAAGCCCACCAATGAGTCGGGAACCATTCGATGAAGCTTGGAGCTTGACGAAGGACCAAAATCGAAGCCAAAACAGTGAGCTTGGACTGCACATTGCCGAATGCACAAGGAGCAGATTTTTGAGTTTTGTTGCTTGCCGCGTCGCTCAACCGATCGATGTAAGTATTCCGCAACTTGCTCGATTTGTATTCGCACATTATTCATGCTTATAATTGATCTTGGGACCTTAATAGAAACCAACAACTGTCTCATATCATTCTCGGTCCAGGAACAAATCATAGGGACCTCCTATCATTTATATGTCTAGGTGATCTAATCACAAATGATAAGAGTGAAATCTCCTTTGTCACATAGTTAATTTGTACAACAACACCATGATATGTACAAATAGTGACGATATGGGTCATAATTGTCCAACAATCTCCCACTTGGCCTATATCCAGTCACTCGAGTGTCTTACACCCGAACTATGTACGGTTGGCTCAAACTGCTGAGAAATGTTTTTGTCAATGAATTTGCATGATTATCGTCTGATGCGATTTATTCGATCATCACATCGCCACAATGTATGATCCGAACGAATCAGATGAATATTGAAGTATGTATCTGGATCATTGATGAGAGCATTAATTCTTTATCCTGTGCTGACGCCTATCTCAGCTGCTAACAGAGTTATATCTAATCTAATTAGATTTGTTATCGACCCAAATGGCTTCTATTGCCGCCTCAGCTGCAGCAATAACCCGCATTTGTTGTTTATACGGTAACAGTATATTGGAAGATTTCCAGCTCATTGTTCCATCATTCAAACTGTATAGTACCGTTTGTGACTTATAGTCATTTAATCGGTTTAGGAAACTTGCAGTAGTGATCCCAGTCACTTCAAGTTCTCCTTCTCCACAGATTAAGACAGCATCCTTAGATCTCTAAGATACTAACAGATGTTCTTAACATCAATCCAGTAACTATCACTTGGATTGGCCTGTTTGTGAATCCATATGCTCAAAGCGTATAAGACACCAGGTTGCGTACATTTATCAATGTACGATTTCTCGGAGAGTTTTCTCGAAAGCCAAGCTTTCACCGATTGTTTTTATGGGAATATCATTTCCAAGAAATGACTTGTTATCATTATTTATAGGACAATCCCTGTCAGTGCGCTCCCACTAACCCTCTTATATACACAAGAATCATTTCGTTTTGAATTAAATCATAAACCATTATGATCACATCAAAACGACAATTCCAAGAACCTAATGCTTGCTTCAATCCAAACATGGATCGAATAACCTGCAAACCTTGTTTGTTAGTTTTGGTACAACAAAATCGACAGGATGTTGTAAACATCTTCCATAAGGTTTCCTTTTCAGGAAAACAATTTTCCCGTTAAGCTGACATATTTCATAAATGAAACATGCAGTATTAGCAAGCATTATCCAAATGGATTTACCATGGCAACATGTAAAAGGTTGAATCGTAATCAACACAATGTTGATAACGATACATTTCCGCTAAAAGCCTAGCTTTATACGTTGGTATGTTGCCTTCGATATATGTCTTCCTTGAAGACTTATATAGTACCAGTAGGCACAATGCCTTGCGGTACATCAACTAGTATCCAAACTTGTTGATATACATGGAATCCATTTCGGATATCATGGCACTTTGCCATAATAGGGAGTCGATACCTTGTATCACTTCCTCATACGTAGTCAGTTGGTATACCTCAATAAGATTGACATCTATATGAGGTGAGATCAGAAACCCATACCCCAGGTTGTTTTCTGACTCTCTCCGACCTACGCAGTTTTTGTGTATTCGAAGATTATTGGTATAGTTTCATCCTTGATGAACTATTTATGTTCCATTAAGGAATAGGTGCCAGGAATAATATTACTCCGATTTTCATCGAGTTTTACTATCCTCCCACTTACCACTGCATATCGGTATTCCTCTTAGGAAAACCGCATGGTGAGCAACAATTAAATTATTCTCTTGTGAGATGTATAAGTACTATACTTATGGTATCCCTAGGATAACCTACAATTGAAACTTACCCTATTTGGGTTTTAGTTTGGTATCATCCAAACATATGCCTAGCATTCCCAAATTTAACAGGAATGAGAAACCCGGTTTCTTTTCCCGTTCATATCTAATATGATATTTGTCAAACAGATTTTAATGGAACCTTATTCTAAATAAGTTCTGCACTGTTTTATACGTATCCGTTGAAGGAAATGGTAGCTCAGAGCGACTCATGATTAACCTTATCATGTCCAACAAAATTCGGTTACTCATTTCGGACACACCGTCAAATTGACGTGTTCCGGGAGGAGTCCTCTTTGAAAGAATACTTTACTCTTTCATGTATATTAGAAACTTATTGCTTAAGTATTTTCCATTACGGTCTTACCGTGACGGTATAATACTATAGCCGATCTGTTTGTCTATTTCGTGTCGAAACTATAAAAGTTTCCGATTTGTATTTCAAAGGAAACACATAACCACAACGCGATGCCACATCCGTAAAGGTCACGAAATATTCATATCCACACGCTTCACTATGAACTAGGGCTAACAGGTCGGTGGCATTTGTACTTTTACCAAGTAAATGTGTTTTAGGCACTTTGCCAAATAAACTAGATTCGCAGACTTTATTTGATTAGAATCAAATTAGTCCGAGTACCCACTCTTCAAAAGTGTGGATATATGAGTCTTGTTTGATTGTGTCCCAGACAACAATGCCACAATTAGTTTCTTCTGATCAAATCAGTTTGAGCTATTTGTTTGTCATGTTATACCTTTGAGATTTATTTATATTCAAAATATAAATTCTGTTATTCACATCTAATGTGTTTATCTCAATATCATCTTTATATAATGAAACACTTTAGTGTTCTAGAATATAAAGGTTCACCCGCAGCGGGTTAAACACTGATATGGAGATAATCTTCCTAGTCAAACTAGTTACATTATAACAGTTTCCAAATTTAGGTACACACCCGAAGGTAGTTCCTAAATTTAGGTATCTACGGTTAAAACAGCGACTTTCGTCCCGTTTCCAATTCGCAGATTAAATTTCAATTGAAGTCAGTATCCTGCTCAAAGCAGATTCTGAACATCAATACATATATTTATGTTCCACACTTAGTATTTAAAATCCAATTTTAATACTAGTAGTGAACATATTTATGACAATCATATTTGAAGTCAGAGCCTAGCTCGTCTTCATTTCCTTCATGTCTGCTTTGTCCAAATGGCAGTCACGCTTCCGCGATCCCGTTTGCCATAATTTAGGCAGACATTTTGGGATATGTCATTTATCTTCCTAGAAGATTACAATGATTTTTCCATTGCCCTTTTCACATTCGAGAAGCCTTCGACCAAGCTTTGGACTTCTTGAATATCGAAGTAAGGTGCGCCTAGCGCTACTTGCCTAATTGAAAACTTTGACTTTATCTCATTGAGAATAGTCATTAACTCTCCAAGAGTTTACTATTGCAATTTAGTACTTCTAAAATCTAAATATAGATCTAAGAAGATCCTTCAATTTCATTATCATACTTTAAGGATCTAATCCTTAGTTCTGATTTAGAAATTAAGGAGTCTACTACGACAAGCTTAATGGATTAAGCACTAATGTTATCATTATATAAATCTTCCAAAGATTATGCTCTACTATTTGCTTAACTCCGGACTTAGGCATAATATGTTATTTTATCAAATAAAGTAACTTATTAGATTTCAGGACTATCCTGAAATTTTATTCCCAATTTGAAAATTAAACCATTTAAATACATTTTCCCTAGGATTATGTTTTAAATGTCAATCTTTCAATTATATCTTGATTCTAATAGTCCAACTATTTAATCAACGATTTAGGTACTATTTATTATAATGATTACTATAGTCCAACTATTTAATCAACTATTAATTAATAGATTAAAATCAATTATATTGATTACTATAATCCAATTATAAAATCAATTATAAATGAATAGTTTGAATACAGTCCAACTGTTTATTAAAACAACATTTAAATATTAGTCCAACTAACATTTAATTTATAACGACGAATGATATTTGTTTGAGCGCGTGTCGCAAGTAATTAAACGAATATTGCAAATTCAATTATTGCCTCCCACTATTTTTCGGCGAGCCTCTAACCCTCTGTCGAGTACTCGGGAAACCGCGTTTCCTAGCGGGCTAGGATCCCGTTAAATATCACATAATCTTGACTTTGGCCAACAAATTGTATGATAATTAACTAGGTAGATCTCTAAGATCAATTGGATCCAATCCAATTCGTAGATCCTGTAGGGGGACATCCAAGTCTGAAACATATATCTTATATATGCCAATACATCCAATGTGACCATGGAAAGCTTCGTAATCAATGTCGATGGACAAGAAGTGGTCTTGACTTTGGCCAACAAACCACAACTTGGACAAGACACTGATATGGAACAAAGCCTTCGTGATTCAAACACATCCTCGACGGACAAAGGCCTTGACATTGGCCAACAAGCCAATGTCAGTCTCGGATCTTGAGTGAGAATCACTCAATGGAAGGAAAGACGCTTAATATTTTGCGAGGGTTTTCGAGAGTGCAAATTGGCAACCAATTTATTATCTTGTTAAGGTCTCATCATCATACACCCCTTATAACATGCATTCTAAACACATAATAAAGCGCGTATGTAAAAATAATGATATGCGGATAGATACTTTACATATTGATCCTAGATCAAATCTCTCACTTTCTCTCCCCCGCTAGCACATGTATCACTTCTACTGTTACACTACACTTCTAAAGAAACCTCATTTACATTGAATGGAATAGGGGAGAAGATAATACAAAAGTAAGGAGGTAATAAGCTGGACACGCAGGTCCAATTAATAAATCAAATTTATTACAACAATTTCTAAAATTGTCCCCACCCATCTAATATCCATCTGATATACATTATTCATGCATCGCAACCATGTATTCACACAAGCATGTTATCAATCAATCTAATCAAATTAATTAATCTGATAATTAGTGATCATCAATCTTAACAACGATTTGATTTTGCTCGAGTCAAACTCGTTTTGCGATTAAATATTTAAAGTACGAATTCTCGAATTAAATTAAACTACATAATTAAATCCAATTCAATATGCATTTAATTCTAATTCGCTTATTTACTTCCAAATTAAACATACACTTTAATAATAAACCTTTTACGACTTAAATTCCAAATTTAATCGTTACGGGTCTCAAAGCCCGATTAACGTCCAACGTCAATTAATTAAAGTCCAATGGGCTTTTAATTAATTCCTTAAGGCGCGGACTTTTGGTCAACTCGGGTCAAACCGAATAACCAAAATCCAATCCGGTAATTACCCCATAAGCCCATAAATCAATTTAGCCCCATTAGGCCCAATTAAACTTTAAAGGTCCATTAGTCGCATTTGGGCTTTATGGATGCGGTTTTGGGCCCAATTGGATCCAACCAATTTTGCCTAAACCCAACTTTGTACAACAAAGCTCAATAAGCCCATTTACAACACAACAAGCCCAAATCCAATTTAAGGCCTAATTTCAATTAAATTGCCAAATTCCAAATTCCCAATTTAATCATACTAAAGTGTATAACACAATTAATTACCCAATTAACATTTCTAAAACATCAATTAACACAACTAATCATGCTCATTTACATTAAATCATGTCCAACACAATTTAATTAAAATCAAACCCAATTTTACATGCTCAAAGTCTCGGCATTTGTGGGGAAATTATATCCGATTTGGTTTCAATCCAATTAAATCCACAATCGACATAAATCAACATTCCCGAATGATTTCCAACACATCCAATGATCAAAAATCAAAAAATCACCAAGACAAAATAGGGCATAACTTTCGGCCAACACCAAATTTTGGGCAAAAAATTGATCCAATCCAATTTCATGAAATGGATCCAATCAAACTTCAATTCAACATGTTTTAAGCATACTCAATCATTCCAATTCAACCAAATCATGCTTGAAAACATTTTACCCAATTATTTTAAATCCCTAATTTTCATGCTTTAACCTTGCTCTAGATGCCATTGTTGGTTTTATTAAGGTCCCAAGATCATAACAAGCATGAAATAAGTGCGAATACAAATCGACGAAGTTGCGGAATACTCACATCGATCGGTTGAGCGACGCGGAGATGAACAAAACTGAAATCTGCTCACTGTGAAGCTCACTGGTTTGGCTCGGTTTTGGTCCTTCGTCAAGCTCCAAGCTTCGTCGAACGATTCCCGGCTCATGGGTGGACTTCCCTATCACCTTCGTATGTCTCTCGGAGTGCTAGCTCTTGTGGTTTTTGCCACAAAAATCACACACTCATGCTTCCCTATTCACGGTTTTTGCAGAACAGAAACCAGAAATTTTAGCCACTTGGCGTGTGTGAGAAGAGAGAGATGAGAGGAAGAGAGAGTTGTGGTGAGAGAGAGTTATGTGTGAGAGAGAGAAAAATGTGTATTAGTTTTAATTGATTTCAAAAATCAATAACATATACCAATTTTCTCTTTGAAAAGTCAAGCCATTAAAGGCTTCAACTAGTCCCATCATTCCATCAATCCATCAATCAATAAATAGTGACTGGCATCAATCACTCAAAGTGAAAGACTTCCATCACTTGATTGACGAATGATGTGACGCTAGATGCGACTAGCGATTTGAAGCTTGATTTGACTTGCGTGCCACACTCGAATTCGAAATGCTAATGCGCTCGCAAATAATCTCGTGCTCGGGTTCGCTAATTCCAAATTAACAAATTTTCTGTTGCGACGTAATTAAATCTAATTTAATTAAATAATCATGCCTAGCATAATACTATTCACGTCGCTAACAAATTAATTCTAAATTAATTTGTTCACCCGAATTAAAATCTAATTTTAATTCCGCGTCGAAATCCAATTTGGTTTAATATATCGAATATATTAATTTATCGATTAATTCTAAATTAATCGTTCTCTTCTTTAATGATATTTTATCCCAGATAAAATATCTCCGCAATTAATCCCAGATTAATTTTCTCTCTCTTCTAATTAATCCCAGATTAATTTAGAGTGCGAGTCATACGTCATCTAGGAATCTTTGGGAAACGACCCATGAGATCCCTGGATATGTTGGTAGTAAATTCGGTCGTCGGACTATCCAAACATGTAAGTACCTCGTACTACGTTTGTACCGATTTACAAGACAAGGTTGTCTTCTAGCAAAGCGCTATGCCTACTCAATTCTCCAAAAATATCCTTACAGGAATAAAGGATCTATATCAGGCATAGTATACGAGGTATTGTGTATTTCTGTCCAGTATCAGATGATCACGTGCTAGGCCTGGGGCTGGAATTGTGTCTTCCCCGTACGAAGCACATGTCGGATGTCTGGTAACTAGTCTCTATAATCGGATAAACATGACCTTGTCATTTTATCCGATGACTGCAGTACTTAATAGTACTAGTACCATATCCTACGTGACCATCATCTCCATATCACACCCAACACACTACGATTCTCAATATACCCAGCATTGGCGTACACATAACATGTTAAAGCCCTGGACGACCGCAACCAAAGTATATTGATTGTCGCAAGTATTAGCAGTGCAAGTCTCAGGTTAAGACCAAATACATCTACCATGATTTCGGACTTCCATAGACACATAGTCATACTACCAATGGAATTCTGAGGGGGTCTATCTAGAGCGAAGCTGTTTCCCGTACCATCGGTAAAACACAACCTCATATTACACTTGCATGAGTATCCTATACCCAAATATATGAGAACTATGTCGTTGTGCCCTCACAACGCGCACAAGTGTAATACTAGTCTTTTACGTATTTATCGATGTCCAATCACGATAATACTCTGACTAGGGATATTTAATGATTTATCCTTCGTGGACTGATACTTCTCATATCATTCTCGGTCCAGGGAAAAAAGCATAGGGACCTCCTATCATTTATATGTCTAGGTGATCTAATCACAAATGATAAGAGTGCAATCTCCTTTGTCACATAGTTAACTTGTACAGCAACACCATGATCTGTACAAATAGTGACGCTATGGGTCATAATTGTCCAACAATATCGTTGATTGAATAGTTGGACTATTGCAATCAAGATGGCTGGAAAGATTAGCGTTAGGGACATCGTCATGGGCGATAATGTCTTTAACGGCTCCAATTTTCCAGATTGGGAGATGAACCTCTGGATAGTCCTGGGAGCTGAGAAGTTACTATATGTCATAGAGAAACCTCTCGGGCCTGAGCCAGGAGTTGAGCAAATAGTAGAACATGAGCTTTGGAAGACTCATCCTGAAGATAACTTTAGTGCTCAATCTGTAATGCTTGCCGCAATGACTCCTCAATTTCGTCGTAAGAACAAAGGATTGGATCCTTATAGTATGATGTTGAAATTGAAGGATCTTCACAGATCTAACCTTAGATCACAGAAGTACGAATTGCAAAAGAAGCTATTTCGCTCGTGTATGTCAGAGGGTACATCTATCGAGCACTGTGTGTCGCAGATGATTGCTGACATCGAATAGCTAGGACTACTGGGCATAACCTTTTAGGCTAAGACTTCCATAGATTTGATCTTACAGTCTCTGCCAGAGTGCTGGGGCGGGTCGTCATGAACTACAATATGATGAACCAAGAAAAGACTCTTGGAGAGTTAATGGCGATGCTCAAAGAAGCAGACCAGAGCTTCTGAAGGGCAAGAAGCACGAGATGCATCTTACTTCGACATCCCAGAAGGCCAAGGCTTGGCCGATGGCTTCTGGGGGTGTGAAGAAGAAAAAGAAAAAGGTAAAGGCTAAATCATCACAGTCTTCTAGGAAGACTAAGGACATATCCCAAAACGTCTGCCAACATTATAGCAAACAGGGTCACTGGAAGCGTGACTGCCGTGAGTACAAGGCGGAGTTGAAGGAAGTAAATACGGCAAGGCTCCGGCTTCAGGTATGTTTGTTACAAACATGTCCACTACTGGTTTTAAAAATTGTATTTTTGATTCTGGATGTGGTACTCATATATATACTGGTGTGCAGGATCTGCTAATTAGCAGGATATTGGCTTCATATTAGATCGACCCATAAGTCAGAAACGAGACGATAGTCGCTGTTTTGGCCGTTGGGACCTATGTTTTGAACCTGTCCTTGGGGCATGTAATTACATTAGGTGGCTGTTATTTTGTACCTAGGTTGACGAAGGAACATCATCTTTGCCTTTTGTTTAACCGTTGCGGGTATACCTTTGTATTCCGGAACACTAGGTGTTTTGTATATAAAGATAACATTTTGATATGTACAGCAGATGTTAATAATAGTCTTTATATTTTGAATATAAATGAATCTGAAACATATAACATGACAAACAAAAAGCTCAAACTAAGTAAATCAGATGAGACTTATTTGTGGCATTGTCGTCTGGGACACATTGAAAATACTCGTATATCCACACTTTCGAAGAGTGGATACTTGGACGGATTCGATCCTAGTTCATATGACGTCTGTGAATCTTGTTTATTAGGAAAAGTGCCTAAAACTCCTTTTAACGGTAAAGGTGTACGTGCCACCGAACTGTTAGCCCTCGTTCATAGTGACGTATGTGAGCCCATGCCTAGCTAGGCTAGAGGTGGATATGAATACTTCGTAACCTTTACAGATGTTCATCGTATTATGGTTATGTGTATCTTATGAAACATAAGTCAGAAACTTTTGATAAATTCAAAGAGTTTCGACACGAAGTAGAAAAACAGACCGGCAAAAGTATTAAAACATTACGGTCGGACCGTGATGGAGAATACTTAAGCAATGAGTTTTTTGATTACTTGAAATAATATGGTATTCTTTCACAGTGGACTCCTCCTGGAACACCTCAATGAAAGGTGTGTCCGAACGGAGAAACCGAACTTTATTGGATATGGTAAGGTTAATGATGAGTCGATTGAGCTACCAATTTCCTTATAGGAATACGTATTGAATAGTGCAATACTTATTTTGAATAAGGTTCCATCAAAGTCTCTTGGACAGACTCCATATGAAATATGGACAGAAAATAAACTGGGTTTATCATTCCTGAAGATTTGGGGATGCTAGGCATATGTTAAACGTTTGGATGATACCAAACTAAAACCCAAATCGGATAAATGCCTATTGGTAATTGGTTATCCTAGGGAAACCAAATGATATATTTCTACAACCCATAAGAGAACAAAATACTTGTTGCTCTCATGCGGTTTTCTAAGAGGAATTCCTAAATGCAGTGGTAAATGAGAGGAAAGTAGAACTCGATGAAATCGAAGTGATACTATTCCTAGCACCGATCCCATCACGGAACATGAAAAGTTCATCAGGGATGAGACTGTTCCACAATCTTCTAATAAATAAGAACCGCATAGGTCGGGGAGAGTCCGAAAACAACCTGAGAGGTTTGGGTTTCTAATCTCACCTCATGTAGACATTAATCTTATTGAGGAAGACGAACCAGCTACGTATGAGGAAGCGATACAAGGTATCGACTCCAGTTTATGGCAAGATGCCAAGAAGTCTGAAATGGATTCCATGTATACAACCAAGTTTGGACACTGGTTGATGTACCAGAAGGCATTGTACCTATTGGTAGCAAATGAGTCTTCATGGTGAACACAAACATGGATGGCAACATACAAACGTACAAAGCTATGCTTGTAGCGAAAGGGTATCGTCATCAACATGGTGTCGATTACGATGAAACCTTTTACCCATTGCCATGATTAAATCCATTCAGATAATGCTTGCTGTTGCTGCATATTTCGATTATGAAATATGGCAGATGGACGTCAAAACCGCTTTCCTTAAGGGAAACCTTTTGGAGGATGTTTATATGCAACACCCTGACGGTTTTATCGTACCAAAACATGCAAACAAGATTTGCAAGTTAAATCGATCCATTTATGGATTGAAGCAAACATTGCATTTTTGGAACTAACGTTTTGATTAGATCATATTACAATATGGTTTCATTCAAAACAAAGATGATTCTTGTGTATATGAGAAGGTTAGTGGGAGCATACTGACAATGATTGTCATATACGATGATGATGTATTACTTGTTAGCAATGACATTCTCATACAATAATCGGTGAAAACTTGGCTTTCATTAAAATTCTCCCTAAAAACATGGGAGAGGCAACCTTTATTCTAGGAATAAGGATCTACTGGGATAGATCTAAAAGTTGTTGGCACTCTCCAAAAACTCGTACATTAACACATGGCATCTCTCTCTCTAAGGACATGTGTCCTAAAACTCAAGTTGATAGATATTCAATTAGTCGGATCTCATTCGCTTCTGCAGTCGGATCGATCATGTATGCCATGACATGTACGCAACCTGGTGTCTCATATGCTTTGAGCATATGGAGTCACATTCAGGCCAATCCAGGTGATAGTCACTGGATTGATGTTAAGAACATCCTTGAGTATCTTAGACGAACTAAGGATGCTTTCTTGAACCATGGAGAATGAGAACTTGAGGTGACTAGGTTCACCGATGCAAGTTTCCAAACCGATAAAGATGACTATAAGTCGCAATTAGGGTACATATTTTGTTTGAACAACGGAACAGTGAGCTGGAAATCTTCCAAACAAGATATTGTTGCCGATTCACCAACAAAAAGCGGAATATATTGCTGCGGCTGAGGCAGAAAAAGAAGCATTTTAGCAGCTGAGTGTTGGATAATTATGACCCATAGCATCAAAATTTGTACATAACATGGTGTTGTTGTACAAATTAATTATGTGACAAAGGAAATTGCTCTTTTATCATTTGTAATTGGATTACTGGGAAGTCCATATGATTAGTACCAGATTAATAAGATATGAGATAGTATTAATCCACGTAAGGTTTAATCATTAAATATACCTAGTTGTAGTATTATCGAGACTGGACATCGATAATGCGTAATAGGCTAGTATTACACTTGTGCGTGTTATGGAAGCCTAACTCATAGTTCTCATATATTTGGGTATTGGATACTCATGCAAGTGTAATATGAGGTTCTGTTTACCGATAGTACAAAAATAGCTTCGCTTTGGATAGACCCTCGGAATCCCATTGGTAGTAGTATGACTATGTGTCTATGGGAATCTGAATCAGGGTAGGTGTATTTGGTCTTAACCTGAGACTTACATCGTTAATACTTGCGACAATCAGTATACTTTGATTTTGGTCGTCCGGGGCTTTAACAGGTTATGTGTACGCCTCTTTTGGGTATACTGAGAATCATAGTATATTGGATGTGATGTCAAGATGGAAGTATCATTTCAGTCATATGGACATGATGATCACTCATGATACGGAACTGGTACTCTTGTATACTGCAGCTATCGGGATAATATGATAAGGTCATGATTATCCGATTATAGAGACTAGTTACCAGAGATATGATATATGCTTCATACGGGGCAAAGACAATTCCATATTCCTTTAAAGAATATTTCTGGAGAATTGGGTAGGCACGGTGCTTTGCTAGAAGCCAACTATGTCTTGTAAATCGGTAAGAACGTGGTACTGGGTACGCACATATTCGGATAGTCCGATGACCGTATTTACTGCCAACATACCCAGGGATCTCTTGGGTCGCTTCCCGAAGATTCACCTTTGAGATTTGACTCGAACAGAAAATTAATCTGGGATTAATTATGAAAGAGAAAATTAATCTGGGATTAATTACGGCAATAATTAATCTGGGAATTAATTATTAAATAAATAATTAATCTGGGATTAAATGCGTCGAGAATTTATCTGGGATTAAATTCATCGAGAAGAGAGAACGTGATTAATTTAGAATTAATCGGTAAAGTAAATTTAATAGTGAAATTAGATTTTTTTATTTAATTTATTTAAATTGGGCTAAAATAATATATTAGATATATATTGAAATTAGATTTCAATGCGGAATTAAAATTTTATTTTAATTCAAGCGAACAAATTAATTTGGGATTAATTCGCGAGCGACTTCCGTAATAATTTTGCTAGGCTTTATTATTTAATTAAATTAGATTTAATTATGTTGCTAGGGAAAATTTATTTAATCGGATTAAACAAAACATAACCCAATTGTGTTGAGCAAACCCACTTGATTTTGAATTTAAAGTGGGGCCCACCAACTTACATCAACTTGACATTTGACTTACATCAAGTAGTCATAAGTGTGATTGAGCTGGTTGGCTTTATTAAATGTAATTCATTTAACTTACACAACACACTTAAGTTAATTTGAGAAGTCAACATTTGGTAACAAGTTTAGAACTTGAACAACTATTCTTCTCATTCACTCTTTCATAATGGCCGAAACTTTACTCCTTGGAGGAGAAAATTTTTCTTTCTTTTTTTTCAAGCTAGTACTTAACGGAGTGAATCAAGGTGATAGGGAAACTCACCCGAAAGTATGGAACTCGATTTCAAGCTCTGAAGCTTCCAAAACATCTAACAAAGAAAGAATTTTTGAAATCCTAAATCCGATCAATGTGAGTATTCCGCAACTCCCTTTGATTTTTTCACACACAAATCACTCTTATACGATCTTGGCATGTTCTAGGAACACTTACAATGGTATCAAAACGATCTAAGCTTGATTCGAAAATCTAGGGTTCTAAACTTTAATTTGGGTTTTTGTGATTGTAGCATGAAATGCCTAAATTGATTGTTGGGTTGAGTTTATATGATGTTCAATTTGATTTGTATATCATTGGATTTGTGATAAATTGATTAGATCAAAAATCCATAATTCTTCATGCTTGACCGAATATTACCCCTAGGTTGCTCATGGTGATTTTTTGAAAATTAGCAATTGGATATGTTAATTGGCATGAAATATATGATAGAAGTTGATTTAATTGGATTGAAATCAAATTGTGTGATAATTTCCTTGCCAAAACCGTGAGTATGATGCATGTTATAAGATTGATTTTGCTTCAATTTGTGCTGGACATGAATTGGAAATGTAGAGCATTATTAATTGAATTAATTAGTGTTTTGGAAGCATAAGATTAATTAATTAATTATGGTATTACACTTGAATTGGATTAATTTGTAATTTGGAATAATGAGTTATTTAATTTATTGTATTTGGGCTAATGGGCTTGGTTGGGCCAAGTTGGTTTATGATAATTGGTTGGATCCAATTGGGCCTAAAACCATTTCCATAAAGTCCAAATATGATAACTGGGCCTTTAAAAATTTTAATTGGGCCTAATGGGCCTAAATTAATTTTTTGACATAGGGTGATTCCTAATTGGGCCTTGGCATCTTGGGTTTGACCCATAATTGCCAAAGCCCATGCCTAATGAATTAATTGAAAGCCCATTGGACTTTAATTCAATAATATTGGATACTAATTGGGCCTTTGAGACCCGTTAAGATTGGATTTGGAATCCAATTCTAAAAGGCACTATTGAAAGTGTAAATATTTAATTTGGAATTAAATATCAATTAATATTGAATATAATTTATATTGGATTTAAAATTGTAGTTCGATATAATTCAAGAATACTTACTTTGAGTATTTATTCTTAAACGAGTTGGACTCGCGCAAATAAAATCGTTGTTTGAACATTGGATGGTCATTAATCAAATATTAATTAATTGGATTAGATTGATTGATAACATGCTTTGTGTGAATACTTGGATGTATGTATGAATAATGTATATCGAATGTATATTAGATGGGTGAGGGTAATTTTTGAAATTGTTGTAATAAATTTAGAATTTATTAAATTGGACCTGCGTGTCCAGCCTATTACCTCTTTTCTCATTGTATTTCTCTTCTCACCAATTCCCTCAATGTAAATGAGGTTTCTTTAGAAGTATTATGTAATTGGGTAGAAGTATGAATAGTGCTAGCGTGGAGAGAGAGAGGAAGAGAGAGATTTGTTCTAGGAAAAGTTTGTTATATATCCATCAGCATATCATTATTAAATTTTATCGCGCCTTATTATGCTTTTAGAATGCATGCTTAAGGGTGTATGATGAGACCAAATTAAAGATAATAAACTTGTTGCCAAATCGCGACAAAAACCCTCATTTTATATTAAGCGTTTTTCCTTCCATTGAGTGATTCTCTCTCAAGATCCAAGATTGGCATTGGTTTGTTGGCCAAAGTCAAGACCTTTGTCCATCGCGGATGTGTTTGAATCATGAAGGTTTTGTTCCATATCGTACGCCTTGGGCAAGTTGTGATTTGTTGGCCAAAGTCAAGGTCACTTCTTGTTCATCGGCCTCGATTACGAAGCTTTTCTACTGTCAATGGGTCTCCCTAAAATGGTTTCATTAAGCTTGTTGAGCCAAAGCCAAGGCTTAGTTGATTCAGAGGAAAAAGGTTAAGGAATATATTGGCATATATTGGATATATGTTTCGGACTTGGAGGTCCACCTACTGGATCTAGGAATTGGATGAGATCCAATTGATCTTAGAGATCTACCTAGTTAAGTTTCATACAACTTGTTGGCTAAAGTCAAGGTTGTGTGTTATTTAACGGGACCATAGTCCCGAGTACTCAATAGAGGGTTAGAGGCTCGCCGAAAAATAGTGGGAGGCAAGTATTAAATTTGCAATTTCGTTTAGATACTTTCCAATACGCACTCATTTCATTTTTCCTCATTAAAAAAATTTATATATATTAGTTGGACTAATATTCAATTGTTGTTTTAATTGAACAGTTGGACTGTATTCAAACTACTTCATTTATAGTTGATTATATAATTGGATTATAGTAATCAATATATTTGAATTTAAGCGATAATTTATAGTTGGTTATATAGTTAGACTATAGTAATCATTACATCTGATTATACCCGAAATCGTTGATTGGATAGTTGGACTATAGCAATCAGGTAACTGAAAGATTAGCGTTTAAAACATAATCCTTGGTGAAAATATCTTTAAGCGGTTTCAATTTTCAAATTGGGAATAAAATCTCAAGATAGTCATGGGAGTCGAGAAGTTACTTTATTTGATAGAGTGACATCTCGGGCCTGAGCTCGGAGTTGAGCAAATAGTGGAGCATGAGCTTTGGAAGACTCATGGTGATGATAACTTTAGTGCTCAATCCTTTATGCTTGCCGCATAGACTCCTTAATTTCTTCGTCGGATCTAAGGATTAGATCCTTATAGTATGATATTAAAATTGAAGGATCTTCATAGATCTATTCTTAGATCTTAGAAGTACTAATTGCAATAGAAAACTCTTGGAGAGTTAATGGCTATGCTAAAAGAGAGAGAGCTAAAGCTTGCAAAAAGGGCAAGAAGCGTAAGACGCATCTTACTTTGACATCCCAGAAGGCCAAGGCTTGGCCGAAGACTTCTAGGGATGTGAAAATTGGCAAAGGCAAAGTCGTCACAGTCTTCTGGGAAGACAAATGACATATCCCAAGATGTCTGCCTAAATTGTGGCAAACGGTGTCACTGGAAGCGTGACTGCCGTATGGACAAGGCAGACATGAAGGAAGTGAAGACGGGCAAGGCTCCGGCTTCAGATATGTTTGTTATAAACATGTCCACTGCTGGTTTTAAAATTGGATTTTAGATACCGGATGTGGTACATAAATATATGTACTGATGTGCGGGATCTGCTGATTAGCAGGATACTGACTTCATGTGAGATGGACCTGCGAATCGAAAACGGGACGAGAGTCGCTGTTTTGGCCGTAGGAACCTAAGTTTTGGAACTGCCTTTTGGGCATTTACTTAAATTATGAAACTGTTAAAATGTATCTAGTTTGACTAGAAATATTATCTCTATATCTAGTTTAACCCGTTGCGGGTATACCTTTATATTCTAGAACACTAAGTGTTTTATTTATAAAGATGATATTGAGATAAACATAGTAGATGTGAATAACAACATTTATATTTAGAATATAAATGAATCTCAAACATATAATATGACAAACAAAAGCTCAAATTGAATAAATACATTGAGACTTAAAAGTGGCATTGTAGTCTGGGACACATTAACAAGACTCGTGTATCCACACTTTCAAAGAGTGGATACAAGGACGGATTTGATTCTAATTCAAATGATGTCTACGAATCTAGTTTATTAGGCAAAGTGCCTAAAAAACCTTTTACTTGGTAAAAGTGCAAGTGCCACTGATCTGTTAGCCCTCGTTCATAGTGACATAAGTGGGCCGATGTCTAGCTAGGCTAGAGGTGGATATGAATACTTCGTAACCTTTACGGATGTGGCATCGCGTTACGGTTATGTGTATCTTATGAAACACAAGTCAGAAACTTTTGAGTAATTCAAAGAGTTTCGACACGAAGTAAGAAAACAGACCGGTATAAGTATTAAAAACATTATGGTCGGACCGTGGTGGATAATACTTAAGCAATAAGTTTCTCGATTATTTGAAAGAGTATGGTATTCTTTCATAGTGGACTCCTCTCGGAACACCTCAATTAAGTGGTGTGTCCGAACAGAGAAACCGAACTTTGTTGGACATGGTAAGGTTGATGATGAGTCATTATGAGCTACCAATTTCCTACACGGGATATGCATTGAACATTGCAATACTTATTTTGAATAAGGTTCCATGAAAATCTATTAGACAGACTTCATATTAGATATGAACAGGAAAGAAACCGGGTTTCTCATTCCTGAAGATTTGGGAATGTTGGGCATATGTTTGGATGATACCAAACTAGAACCCATATCGGATAAGTGCCTATTTGTAGGTTGTCATAGGGAAACAAAAGTATAGTACTTATACAACTCACAAGAGAACAAAGAAATTTGTTGCTCTCCATGCGGTTTTCCTAAGAGGAATACCTAAATGCAGTGGTAAGTGGGAGGAAAGTAGAACTCGATAAAAATCAGAGTAATATTGTTCCAGGCACCGAGTCCTCAAGGAACACCAACAGTTCATTAGGGATGAAACTGTACTAATAATCTTTGAATACACAAGAACCACGTAGGTCGGAGAGATTCAGAAAACAACTTGGAATGTATGGGTTTATGATCTCACCTCATGTAGATATCAATCTTATTGAGGAAGACGAACCGTCTACGTATGAGGAAGTGATGCAGGGTATCGACTCATTTTATGGCAAAGTGCCATGAAGTCTGAATTGGATTCCATATATACCAACTAAGTTTGGACACTGGTTGATGTACCATAAGACATTGTGCCTATTGGTACTATATGAGTCTTCGAGGAAGACATACATGAAATATGGCAACATACTAATGTACACAGCTAGGCTTGTACATAAAGGGTATCGTCAATGACATGGTGTCGATTACGACAAAACCTTTTATCTATTGCCATGATTCAATCCATTGGGATAATGCTTGCTAATGCTGCCTGTTTAAATTTATGAAATATGGCACATGGACGTCAAAACCGCTTTCCTTAACGGAAACCTTTTGGAGGATGTTTACAACATCCTGACGGTTTTGTCGTACCATAACATGCAAATAAGGTTTGCCAGTTAAATCGATCCATTTATGGATTAAAGCAAGCATTGTGTTCTTGGAACCAACATTTTGATGAGATCATAATGGTATATGATTTCATTCAAAACGAATATGATTCTTGTGTATATAAGAAGGTTAGTGGGAGCGCACTGATAATGAATGTCCTATTCGTTGATGATGTATTGCTTCTTAGCAATAACATTCCCATAATATAATCGATGAAAGCTAGGCTTTCATTAAAATTCTCCATAGAATACCTAGGAGAAGCAGGCTTTATTCTAGGAATAAAGATCTACTGGGATAGATCTAGAAAGCTACTAACAACCCTCCCGAAGTTCGTACATTTTTAAATGTATGTGACTTAATGTCTCATATGCTTTGAGCATATGTAGACGCTATAAGGCCAATCCAGGTGATGGTCACTGGATTGAAGTAAAGAACATCCTTGAGTATCTTAGACGAACTAAAGATGCTTTCTTAATTAATGGAGAAGGAAAACTTGAGGTAACTGGGTTCACCGTTGCAAGTTTCCAAACCGACAAAGACGACTTTAAGTTGCAATAAGGGGACATATTTAGTTTGAATACTGGAACAGTGAGGTGGAAATCTTCCAAGCAAGATACTGTTGCCGAATAAATAACAAAAGCGGAACATTACTGCAGCTGAGGCAGCAAAAGAATCATTTTGGATCTATATAATCTTAATTGGATTAGCTATAGTTTTGTTAGCAGCTGAGCTAGGCTACAGCACAGGCTAAAGAATTACAGTCTCATCAATGATCCAAGTATGTACTTCAACTGATTCATCTGATTCGTTCGATCATACATCATGGTGATGTGATGACCGAATAAAAATCATCAGACGATAACATTGCAAATCCACTGACGAAAGTGTTGGTTTCTATAATATGTCCCAAACAAAGATTAAGCATGTGAAATACTATAAAGAATATATATGAACATGAAATATGGCGGAATCATACTTACAATGCCTTGTGATGAAGAAGATGATCAAATGTAGAAGCTCCAAGTGGTGGAGGATTCGGCCAAGAGGAGGAAGAAGACTTGAAGCTCCAAGCTCTTGTATTCCAAGCTCTTTGATGGTTTCCCTATCACCTCTTTTGATCCCTTGCTTGTGCTAGCAAAAATGGAGAAATGGAAGATCAAATCTTCCTTGCCCTTGTCAATGGAGTTCACGGCAATTTGAGAGAGAAGAGAGAGTTTTTGTGTAATGTCTTGATT
The DNA here is from genome assembly GCA_019454045.1 of Zanthoxylum bungeanum. NCBI lineage: Eukaryota > Viridiplantae > Streptophyta > Magnoliopsida > Sapindales > Rutaceae > Zanthoxylum > Zanthoxylum bungeanum. The sequence goes on from SKCR01040690.1 coordinate 31,562, forward strand.
AATTAATTTTGTTTACCAAAAATCAATTTATATTTATGTTATAATTTATTAAATTAATAATAAATCTATGACATAAACCATGCAATGGCTTAGAGTGTCAAACACTCAAACTCCATGCAAAGCCTTTGAGTGAAATGCACACTATCACCATGCAATGCCTTAGAGTGTTTTGTACACTATTAACATGCAATGCCTTATCAATAAAATAATGCATATAATGACAAGTGTCATGTGGGCCCCACACGTTTCCCAATGAAAGTGGGCCCACGTCCACTCACGCGTTCGGGTTCGATATTTCCGAAATACCGAGCTAGCGTCGCGACGTTAATTAAATCGGATTTAAATAAATAATCGCTCCTAGCGAAATTATTATTTACGTCGCTTACGAATTAATTCTAAATTAACTCGTATGCCCGAATTAAAATCTAATTTTAATTTCGCGTCGAAATCGAATTTCGATTATTATATCGAATATAATAATTTTATCGATTAATTCCAAATTAATCGTTCTCTCTCTCTAAATAAGGCACTTTATCCGAGATAAAGTTTCTCCGCAATTAATCCAAGATTAATTAAGTTCGAATCAAATATCATAGGTGAATCTTCAGGAAGCGACCCAAGAGATCTCCGGATATTTTGGCAGTAAATACGGTCGTCGGATAATCCGAACACGTACGTACCTCGTACTACGTCTTTACCGATTCACAAGACAAGGTTGGCTTCTAGCAAAGCGCCATGCCTACCCAATTCTCCAGAAATATTCTTATAGGAATATAAGATCTGTATCAGGCGTAGTATACCGTAGTATTGCGTACATCGATCCAGTATCGGATGATCACATGCTAGGCCTGGGGCTGGAGATGTGTCTGCCCCGTACGAAACATATATCGGACATCAAGCAGCTAGTCTCTTTAAATCAGACAATCCTGACCTAGTCATATTGTCCCGACGGTTGCAACCTTTTATAGAGTACTAGTTCTGTGCCCTGCGTGATCATCGCCTCCATATGTCTGAAGCGATACTTCCATCTTGACATCACATCCAGTACACTACGATTCTCGATAAACCCAGAAGAGGTGTACACAGAACCGGTTAGGGTCCCCAACCACCAAAACCAAAGTTTACCGATTGTCGCAAGTACTAGCGATGTAAGTCTCAGGTTAAGACCATATACACCTACCCTGATGCGGCCTCCCATAGACACGCAGACATACTACCAATGGGATTCCGCGGGGTCTATCCAGAGCGAAGCTGTTTTCCGTACCATCGGTAAAACACAACCTCCTATTGCACTTGCATAAGTATCCAATACTTAAATATATGAGAACTATGCTGTTGTGCCCTCACAACGTGCACAAGCGCAATACTAGTCTATTCCGCATTATCGATGTCCGATCTCGATAATACTCCGACTAGGGATATTTAATGATTAAACTTTTATAGATTGATACTGTCTCATATCATCTCAATCCAGTATTAATCATATGGACTTTCGCCATTTATAGTCAAAGTAAATAATATTACAAAACGGCAAAAGGCAATTTCATTATCACATAGTTAATTTTGTACAATAATACCATATCATTTACAAACAGTGACGCTATGGGACATAATGTCTAACAATCTCCCACTTGGCCTATAGCCAGTCACTCAAGCATCTAATACCCGAACTATGTATGTGTCGTTCAAAAACTTGCTGAAGAACAGCCTTCGTCAGCGGATCTGCAATGTTGTCATCTGATGTGACCTTCTCGACCTTTACATCGCCACGATGTATAATCTCCCGAATCAGATGGTAACGTCGAAGAACATGCTTGGACCTTTGATGAGACCTTGGTTCCTTAGCCTGTGCTATAGCCCCGTTATTGTCACAATACAATGGAACGGGCTCAGCTGCTAACGGAACTACCCCTAATCCGATTAGGAACTTTCGGATCCAAACTGCCTCCTTTGCTGCTTCAGATGCAGCGATGTACTCCGCTTCTGTTGTTGAATCGGCAACAGTATCTTGCTTGGAAGATTTCCAGCTCACTGCTCCGTTATTCAAACAAAAAATGTACCCGGATTGCGACTTGTAGTCATCTTTGTCGGTTTGGAAACTTGCATCGGTATACCCAGATACCGCAAGTTCTCCACCTCCATAAATTAAGAAAGCATCCTTAGTTCGTTTAAGATACTTAAGGATATTCTTAACTGCTATCCAGTGACCTTCACCTGGATCGGCCTGATAGCGACTGCACATGCTCAAAGCATATGAGACATCAGGTCGTGTACATATCATGGCATACATGATCGATCCGACTGCCGAGGCGAACGGTATCCGACTCATGTTGTCTCTCTCTTCCTGAGTCTTAGGACACATGTCTTTAGACAGAGAGGTACCTCGTACCATTGGAACCAATCCCCTCTTGGATTGTTCCATGTTGAATCGCTTCAACACTTTATCAATGTATGTACTCTGGGAGAGTCCAAGCAGCTTTCTAGATCTATCCCGGTAGATTTATTCCAAGAATAAAGGCTGCTTCTCCCAGATCTTTCATGGAGAATTTTAATGAAAGCCAAGCTTTCACCGACGTTAGCATGGGAATGTCATTGCCTATAAGCAATACGTCGTCGACATAAAGGACAATAAAAGTAAGTGCTCTCCCACTAACCTTCTTGTATACACAAGGGTCATCTGCGTTTTGCACGAAATCATATTCCTTTATGATCTCATCAAAACGCTGATTCCATGACCGTGATGCTTGCTTCAATCCATAAATGGATCGATTTAACTTACAAACCTTGTTTGCAAGTCTAGGTACGATAAAACCGTCAGGCTGTTGCATATAAACATCCTCCAAAAGGTTTCCGTTAAGGAAAGCGGTTTTAACGTCCATCTGCCATATCTCGAAGTCGAAATATGCAGCTATTGCAAGCATTATCCGAATGGATTTAATCATGGCAACGGGTGAGAAGGTTTCGTCATAATCAATACCATATTGTTGACGATACCCCTTCGCTACAAGCCTAGCTTTGTACGTTTGTACGTTGCCATCCATGTCGGTCTTCTTCTTGAAGATCCATCTGCATCCAATAGGCTTTACGCCTTCTGGTGCATCAACCAGTGTCCAAACTTGGTTGGCGTACATGGAATCCATCTCGGACTTCATGGCTTCTTGCCATAAAGCGGAATCGATATTTTGTATCGCTTCCTCATACGTAGCCGGCTCATTATCCTCAATAAGATTAATATCTACATGAGGTGAGATCAGGAACCCATACCTCTCAGGTACTGTTCTGACTCTCTCCGACCTACGCGGTCCTTGTGTATGTGAAGTTTGTGGTACAGACTCATCCCGGACGGTCTGTTCTTGTTCCGTCGTTGATTCATTGCCAGGAACAGTATCACTACGATCTTCATCGAGTTCTACTTTCCTCCCACTTACCACTGCATTTAAAAAATCCTTCTCAAGGAAAAATGCTTGTAGAGCAACAAATACTTTGTTCTCTTGTGGGTGATAGAAGTAATATCCTTTGGTTTCCCTAGGATATCCTACGAAAAGGCATTTATCAGATTTGGGTTCAAGTTTGGTACCTTCCAAACGTTTAACATATGCCCAGCATCCCCAAATCTTCAGGAAAGAGAAACCTGGTTTCCTTCCTGTCCATATCTCATATGGAGTCTGTTCAACAGACTTCGACGGTACCTTATTCAAAATAAGTATAGCACTGTTTAATGCGTATCCCCAGAAGGATATTGGTAGCTCAGTGCGACTCATCATTGACCTCACCATGTCCAACAAGGTGCGGTTTCTCCGTTCGGACACACCGTTTAATTGCGGTGTTCCAGGAGGAGTCCACTGTGAAAGAATACCATATTCTTTCAAGTAATCTTGAAACTCATAACTTAAGTATTCGCCACCACGGTCTGACCGTAATGTCTTAATACTCTTCCCTGTTTGTTTCTCCACTTCGTGTCGAAACTCTTTGAATTTCTCAAAAGTTTCCGACTTGTGTCTCATAAGATACACATAACCGTAACGAGATGCATCATCTGTAAAGGTTACGAAGTAGTGAAATCCACCTCTAGCCTGGCTAGACATGGGCCCGCATACGTCAGTATGTACAAGAGCCAACAGTTCTGTGGCACGTTCACCTTTACCGCTAAAAGGTGATTTAGGCATTTTGCCTAAAAGACAAGATTCGCAGACGTCATATGAATTGGGATCAAATTCGTCCAAGTACCCACTCTTCGAAAGTGTGGATATGCGAGTCTTGTTGTGTGTCCCAGACGACAATGCCACATATAAGCTTCATCTTTTAGATTATTTCTCTTGAGCCTTTTGTTTGTCATTTTAGGAGATTCATTTATATTCAAAATATAAAGACCGTTATTTGCAACAGCTGTGCAAATTTCTGCATCATTTTTATATAAATAACACCCAGTGTTCCTGAATACAAAAGTGTAACCCTGCTGGGTTAACAAGGATACAGATATAATATTCCTAGTTAAACTAGGTACAAAATAACAGTTCAAAAGTTTAAGTTCATGCCCTGAGGGCAGTTCTAAAACAAAAGTCCCTACGGCCAAAACAGCAACTGGTGTTCCGTTTCCAACCCGTAGATCCATCTCCCCGGATGCCAGCACCCTGCTATCCTGCAGATCCTGCACATCAGTACAAATATGAGCACCACAACCAGAATCAAAAATCCAATTTTTAAAACTAGAAGTATTCATATTTATCTCAATAACAAACATACCAGAAGCGATAGCCTTGCCATCCTTGATATCCTCCTTCTGCCCTTTGCCCATTCGGCAGTCACGTTTCCAGTGACCCCTCTTGCCGCAGTTGAGGCAGATGTCGTGAGATTTGTCCTTTGGCTTCCTAGAAGCCACTGTCAACTTGCCTTTGCCCTTTTTCTTGAACTTCTTCTTCCTTGCACCTCCAATTGCCTTGGGCCACCCTTTGGCGCATATGAGAGGTCGATGCAAAATGCGCCTCGCGCTTGCTCCCCTTTAGGAGTTCCCTTTCGGACTCCTTCAAGATAGATAACAGCTCTCCAAGAGTGTCATCTGTATCCATCAACTTGTAGTTGACTATGATTTTTTTCCAAGTATCAGGAAGTGACTGCAAGATCATATCTATAGTCAGCTCAGCCTCCAAGACTATTCCCATATTGGCCAACTCATCAATATCGGCGATCATTTGAGTCCCGTGGGCTTCAACTGATGCGCCATCTGTCATCCGGGAGCGGAAGAGTTTCCTTACTAGCTCGTACCTCTTCATCCGCTTATTGGTGCGGTGAAGATCACGCAATCTTGCCATCATGTTATAGGGATCCAAGTCCCTATTCTGGCGTCTGAAATGCTGGGTCATTGCAGCTAGCATAACTGACTGAGCTTGGTCACAATCGTCACTATGAGTTTTCCATAACTCTAGCTCCAGTGGCTCAGTGGGTTTAGGCGGGAGAGGTCTCTGAATAGTATACAGTATCCTCTCAGCCCCAAGCACTATCTTGAGGTTCATTTCCCAGTCGGCAAAGTTTGTCCCTTTGAAGACATTATCGCCCATGATTATGTCGCGGATATTACCTTTGCCATCATCTTGACAACTATAGTCCAACTATAAAGTCAACGATGTTATGGGTACAGTCAAACTGTTACAAAAATAACAATATATTAGTCCAACTAATTATTAAAATATTGACGAAATGATTTTGAAAGACGCGTAAGGCTAAGTATCTGAACGAAATTGCAAATTCAATAATAGCCTCCCACTATTTTCTTCAAGTTTCTAACCCTCTGTAGAGAACTCGGGAAATCTAATTTCCTAGTGGGCTAGGATCCCGTTAAATAACACACAACCTTGACTTTGGCCAATAAAATTGTATGCTATTTAACTAGGTAGATCTCCATGATCAATTGGATCTCATCCAATTCCTAGATCCGGTTAGGTGGACATCCAAGTCCGAAACATATGTATAATGTCAATGTATCCAATACATTTTCCTAACCATATCCTCCGAATCAACTAGGCCTTGGCTTTGGCCACAAAAACAAACCTAATGATTCCGGTTAAGCGGGACCCATTGACGAGGAAAGTTTCGTAATCAATGTCGTTGGACAAAAAGTGACTTGACTTTGGCCAATAAAATCACGATTTGGACAAGACACCGATATGCAACAAAACTCTCATGATTCAAGTACATCCATTGACAAAGGTCTTGACTTTGGTCAAAACAAACCAATGCCAACTTTGGATCTTGAACAGAACCATTCAATGGAAGGATATTCGCTTAATATAAATGAGGGATTTTCGCGTAATTGGCAACCAATTTATTTATCTTTGTTAGGTCTCATCATCATACACCCTTAAGCATGCTTCTAAAACATCATAAAGCGCGTAAAGTAAAGAATAGTGATATGCGGATGGATATATAAACAACTTGTTCCTAGAACAAATCACTCCCTTTCCTCTCCCCGCTAGCACTATTCTACAACTACCCAATTACATAATACAATAAGAGAAACCTCATTTACATTGAGGGGAATTAGGTGAGAAGAGAATACAAAGAGATAAAGAGATAAGGCTGGACACGCAGGTCCAATTTATAAATTCCAAATTTACAATAATTTCTAAAATTACCCTTTCCCTTCTAATATCCATCCGATATACACTATTCATTCATCACATACATATATATTCAAACAAGACATGCTTTTACAACCAATCTAATCCAATTAATTAGTCTTTGTTAAAGTGATCATCCAATGTTCAAACAACGGTTTGATTTTGTGCGAGTCCAACTCGATTGAGAATAAGTACATAAAGTACGAATTCGCGAATTATATCGAACTACTAATTAAATCTAATTTAATTCGTATTCAATACTAATCCAATTATTTAATTCCAAATCAAATGTTTACACTTTTAATATGCTTTAAAGACTTAGATTCTAAATCTAATCCTATTGGGTCTCAAAGCCCAATAACATCCAATGTTGAATTTAATTCAAGTCAAATGGGCTTAGAATTGATTTATTAAGGCTTGGGCTTTGGTCAATGTGGGTCAAACCCAATTGCCAAGCCCAAATAAGGAATCACCCTTAAGTGCCATAAAACCAATTTTAAGCCCATAAGGCCCAATTAAATTATTAAAGCCCATTAATTAAATTTTAATATTCCAAACATTAAAGTCCAATTAATTAAAGTGTAATACCAAGATTAATATATTAAACCAAATATTTCAAAAATACCCATTTAATTTATTAATCATGTATTTATCAAATTAAATGTCCAACATTAATTTTATCAAAAAATCAACTCCATTTCATGTCCTTGTACATTCGGCCAAGGTGAGTTTTTTGTGTCGATTTGTTTTTCAATCCGATTGAATTACTAATCTACGTCCCGTACACGTTCTAAGTCATCTAATGATCTTAAACACAAAAAATTTCAATCCACTCCAAGTAGCACACATTCGGCCAAGGCATGGATTTGGGGAAAAATCATCCAATGCATTTTTCATAAAATTGATTCCATATAACATCATGTTATACACATGCAAGCATACTTAATCAAATTTCATAGAACATGCTTATATCAATTTCATCATGCCATTCGGCCAGGTGTGAAGATATTGGGGAAAAATCATCCAATGCATTTTTCATAAAATTGATTCCATGTAATATCATTCTATATACATGCAAGCATACTTATTCATCAAATTTCACAAGAACATGCTTCAATCAATTTATCACACCCATTCGGCCAAGGTCAAAATTTTGGGGAAAAATCATCCAATGCATTTTTCATAAAATTGATTTCATATAATGTCATTTAACATACATATAAGCATACTCATTCATCAAATTTCACAAGAACATGCTTCAATCAATTTTCCCAAATTTTAACCTAAAGTATTTCATGCTTAAACCTAGCTCAATGATACCATTGTTGGTTTCTATAATATGTCCCAAACAAAGATTAAGCATGTGAAATACTATAAAGAATATATATACATGAAATGGCGGATGGCGGAATCATACTTACAATGCCTGTGATGAAGAAGATGAAAATGGTAGAAGCTCCAAGTGGTGGAGGATTCGGCCAAGAGGAGGAAGAAGACTTGAAGCTCCAAGCTATTGTATTCCAAGCTCTTTGATGGTTTCCCTATCACCTCTTTTGATCCCTTGCTTGTGCTAGCAAAAATGGAGAAATGGAAGATCAAATCTTCCTTGCCCTTGTCAATGGAGTTCACGGCAATTTGAGAGAGAGAGAGAGTTTTTGTGTAAGTCTTGATTAATTAATTTTTGTATTACCAAAAATCAATTTATATTTATGTTATAATTTATTAAATTAATAATAAATCTATGACATAAACCATGCAATGGCTTAGAGTGTCAAACACTCAAACTCCATGCAAAGCCTTTGAGTGAAATGCACACTATCACCATGCAATGCCTTAGAGTGTTTTGTACACTATAACATGCAATGCCTTATCAATAAAATATGCATATAATGACAAGTGTCATGTGGGCCCCACACGTTTCCCAATGAAAGTGGGCCCACGTCCACTCACGCGTTCGGGTTCGATATTTCCGAAATACCGAGCTAGCGTCGCGACGTTAATTAAATCGGATTTAAATAAATAATCGCTCCTAGCGAAATTATTATTTACGTCGCTTACGAATTAATTCTAAATTAACTCGTATGCCCGAATTAAAATCTAATTTTAATTTCGCGTCGAAATCGAATTTCGATTATTATATCGAATATAATAATTTTATCGATTAATTCCAAATTAATCGTTCTCTCTCTAAATAAGGCACTTTATCCGAGATAAAGTTTCTCCGCAATTAATCCAAGATTAATTAAGTTCGAATCAAATATCATAGGTGAATCTTCAGGAAGCGACCCAAGAGATCTCCGGATATTTTGGCAGTAAATACGGTCGTCGGATAATCCGAACACGTACGTACCTCGTACTACGTCTTTACCGATTTACAAGACAAGGTTGGCTTCTAGCAAAGCGCCATGCCTACCCAATTCTCCAGAAATATTCTTATAGGAATATAAGATCTGTATCAGGCGTAGTATACCGTAGTATTGCGTACATCGATCCAGTATCGGATGATCACATGCTAGGCCTGGGGCTGGAGATGTGTCTGCCCCGTACGAAACATATATCGGACATCAAGCAGCTAGTCTCTTTAAATCAGACAATCCTGACCTAGTCATATTGTCCCGACGGTTGCAACCTTTTATAGAGTACTAGTTCTGTGCCCTGCGTGATCATCGCCTCCATATGTCTGAAGCGATACTTCCATCTTGACATCACATCCAGTACACTACGATTCTCGATAAACCCAGAAGAGGTGTACACAGAACCGGTTAGGGTCCCCAACCACCAAAACCAAAGTTTACCGATTGTCGCAAGTACTAGCGATGTAAGTCTCAGGTTAAGACCATATACACCTACCCTGATGCGGCCTCCCATAGACACGCAGACATACTACCAATGGGATTCCGCGGGGTCTATCCAGAGCGAAGCTGTTTTCCGTACCATCGGTAAAACACAACCTCCTATGCACTTGCATAAGTATCCAATACTTAAATATATGAGAACTATGCTGTTGTGCCCTCACAACGTGCACAAGCGCAATACTAGTCTATTCCGCATTATCGATGTCCGATCTCGATAATACTCCGACTAGGGATATTTAATGATTAAACTTTTATAGATTGATACTGTCTCATATCATCTCAATCCAGTATTAATCATATGGACTTTCGCCATTTATTAGTCAAAGTAAATAATATTACAAAACGGCAAAAGGCAATTTCATTATCACATAGTTAATTTTGTACAATAATACCATATCATTTACAAACAGTGACGCTATGGGACATAATGTCTAACAGAAAGCAGTTTATCAGCAGAAGTTTGAGCAATCCGTACATAGTCAGGTGTTAGACAACTGAGTGATGGCTATAGGCCATGTGGGAGATGTTGGGGGGTTTCTAAGGTCATCCAAAGATCAATCCAAGCCTGAATAGTTTGAATACGTAAAGGATAATAGCGAAACTATTACTCATTTTTTGATAAGATGTTGGATGTGTGTAGAAAAAAAAAACTTTGCTCCCTTGAACATGCTCCTAAGTTCTTTGAAGTTGATGTGCAAGCTCCAAGCTTTGAGATGATCCAAGCTATTGGGATTGGTTTCCCCATCACCTTAGAAGAATGATCTTTTGATGCTAGAACTGTAAAATTTGCACAAATCTTCCAAAAACTTCTTGCAAGTTTCGGGCAAGAGGAGTGGAGAGAGAGAGGATAGTGGCGTTTACTGAAGTGAAGAAAAGAAAGAAATGAGTTCTGTAGTTAACTTGTTTATTTGATTTTCCAAAGTCAAATGATATACCAAAGTTTGGTAAATGTCACTCACTTCCTTTCTATTGTGTGTCTTACAAGCACAATCTTTCATCACCAAAATCTTCACCAAAAAGTTAGCAAAGTACTAGGTGATTGTGACTTGTAAAGTGACTGTGTGGGCCCCACTTGAATTCAAAATCCGAGTGGCCTCACAAACACTCTCAGGCTGGGGTCGTTAATTTCGAATTAAAAATTTTCCGTTGCTACGTAATTAAATCAAATTAATAAATAATTATACCTAGCAAATTACTATTCACGTCGCTCGCGAATTAATTCTAAATTAATTTGTTTGCCCGATTTAAATCTAATTTTAATTCTGTTAGAATCTAATTTCATTTATATATATCAAATATTTATTTTATCGATTAATTCCAAATTAATCGCTCTCTCTACTAAAAGTATTTTATACCAGGAAAAAAATCTCTCCGTATTAATCCTAGATTAATTTTGCGAATCATACGCTATCGGTGAATCTTTGGGAAGCGACCCATGAGATCCCTAGATATGTTGGCAGTAAATCCAGTCGTCAGACTATCCGAACACGTCCGTACCTCGTACCACATTTTTACGATTTACGAGACATGGTTGGCTTCTAGTAAAGCACCGTGCCTACCCAATTCTACGAAATATTCTTAAAGGAATATATAATCGATGTCAGGTGTAGTATACTTAGTATTGCGTATTTCGATCCAGTATCTGATGTCACGTGCAAGGCCTGGGGCTGGAATAGTGTCTGCCCCGTACGAAGCATATATCGGATCACAAACAACTAGTCTCTTTAATCGGATAATCATGACCTTGTCATATTATCCCGATGGTTGCAACGCATTAGAGTACTAGTTCTTTATCCCTGCATGATCATCATCTCCATATGACTGAAGTGATACTTCCGTCTTGACATCACACCCAATACACTATGATTCTCAATAAACCCAGAAGAGGCGTACACAGAACCTGTTAAAGTCTCGGACGACCAAAACCAAAGCGTATTGATTGTCACAAGTACTAGCGATGCAAGTCTCAGGTTAAGACCAAATACACCTACCCTGAAGCGAATTCCCATAGACACATAGTCATACTACTAATGGGATTCCGCAGGGTCTATCCAGAGCGAAGCTGTTTCTGTACCATCTGTAACATAACCTCCTATCACACTTGCATAAGTATCCAATACTTAAATATATGAGAACTATGCTGTTACGCTTCCACAATACGCACAAGTGCAATACTAGTCTATTCTGCATTATCGATGTCCAGTCTCGATAATACTACGACTAGGGATATTTAATGATGAAACCATTATGGATTGATATTGTTGTTACTGTTCCTAGAACATGCCAATGATCTAATAAGCATGAAAACATGTTCATAAATTCAAAATAAGTTGCGGAATTACTTACATTGAATGGATTTGAGCTTTTAAAATTTTGAGAAGAAGATCTCCAAGATGCTTCATTTGTTGATTCCAAGCTTTGAGTTGAAGATCTCCAAGATCCTTCCTTTGTTGATTCCAAGCTTTGAGTGATGATTCCAACCCTTGAGTTAGTTTCCCTATCACCTTAGTTGATTCCATGAAGTGCTAGCTTTGTTGATTTTGCCACAAAATCAAAGAGAAAGAGACACCAAGTTCACGCCAATTTTAGAGTGTATTAGGGTTTCATTTTGTTCCAAATTTGTTTTGTGTGATGCATTCAAAAATGAGAGAGAGAGAAGGCTTTTGGTAAAATCCCTTTTACCCTTTTCACCTAAACTAGGTGGTTGGGTAACTGGTTTTACCAAAACCATTACAAGGTGGTTTGATGGTTGGTGGCTTGGCATAAATGCCAACTACCCTCCTAACTACCACATGTCAAGTGGGCCCCACATTTGAATTCAAAATTCAAATGTCTATACAAATATTTGACGCAGCTCGGATCCGTTTAATCCGATTAAATAACTAAATCTAATTAATTAAATAACGATGCCTCGCAAATATATTACGAACGTCGTTTACGAATTAATTCTAAATTAATTCGTTCATTCGTATTAAAGTCCGAATTAAATTTCGTAACGTAATCCAATTCATATTAATATATCCGATATATTAATTTTAACCCATACTAATAAATTAAATGGAAAAATCAAATTTAACTATTAAATTTATTCTACCGATTAATTCCAAATTAATCGCGTTCTCTCTCTTCCGAACACATTTAATCCCGGATTAAATAATACCTCAATTAATCCTAGATTAATTTTCTCTCTCTTAATTAATCCCAGATTAATTCTAATTCGAATCAACTGTCATCGGTGAATCTTTGGGAAGCGACCCAAGAGATCCCTGGATATGTTGGCAGTAAATACGGTCATCGGATTATTAGAATACGTGCGTACCTCGTACCACGTGCTTACCGATTTACAAGACATGGTTGGCTTCTAGCAAAGCACCGTGCCTACCCAATTCTCCAGAAATATTCTTACTGGAATATATAATCTATGTCAGGCATAGTATACGTAGTATTGCGTATTGCGATCCAGAGTATCGAATGTCACGTGCTAGGCCTGGGGCTGGAACTGTGTCTGCTCCGTAACGAATCACATGTCGGATGTCTGGTAACTAGTCTCTATTATCAGATATACATGACCTAGTCATAATATCCGATGACTGCAGTACTTAAGAGCACTAGTAGCATATCCTACGTGACATCATCTCCACTATGACTGGAGTGATACTTCCGTCTTGACATCACACCCAATACACTACGATTCTCAATATACCCAGCAGAGGCGTACACAGAACCGGTAAAAAGCCTTGGACGACCAAAACTAAAGCATTACCGATTATCGCAAGTATTAGCGATGCAAGTCTCAAGTTAAAACCAAATACACCTACCCTGATATCAGACTTCCATAGACACATAGTCATACTACCAATGGAATTCTGAGGGGTCTATCCAGAGCGAAGATATTTCCGCACCATCGGTAAACACAACCTCCTATCACACTTGCATAAGTATCCAATACTTAAATATATGAGAACTATGCCGTTGTGCACCCACAACGCGCACAAGTGCAATACTAGTCTATTCCGCATTATCGATGTCCAGTCTCGATAATACTACGACTAGGGATATTAATGATTAATCCTTCGAGGACTGATACTGTCATATCATCTCAATCCAGGAACTAATCATAGGGACCTCCTATCATTTATACATCAAAGTGATCTAATCACAAATGATAAGAGTGCAATCTCCTTGTCACATAGTTAATTTGTACAACAACACCATGATCTGTACAAATAGTGACGCTATGGGTCATAACTGTCCAATAATCTCCACTTGGCCTATAGCCAGTCACTCGAGTGTCTTACACCTGAACTATGTACGGTTCGCTCAAACTGCTGAGGAAAGGCTTTCGTCAGCGGATTTATATGATTATCGTCTGATGCAATTTATTCGATCATCACATCGTCACGATGTATGATCCGAACGAATCAGATGAATAGTCGAAGTATATATCTGGATCATTGATGAGACCATTAATTCTTTATCTACGCTGTAGCCTAGCTCAGCTGCTAACATAAATATCTAATCTAATTAGATTTGTTAGTGACCCAGATGGCTTCTATTGCTGCCTCAGCCACAACAATAACCCACATTTGTTGTTTATTCGGCAACAACATCTTGCTTGGAAATTTCCAGCTCACTGTACCATTATTCAAACTGTTATAGTACCGTTGTTACGACTTTTAGTCGCTTAATCGGTTAGGGAAACTTGCAACAGTGATCCTAGTCACTTCAAGTTCTCCATCTCCATGGTTTAAGACATCATCTTTAGTTCTCTAAGATACTAACGTATGTTCTTATTATCAATCCAGTGACTATCACTAGGATTGACCTGTTTGTGACTCCATATGCTCAAAGCGTATGAGACACCAGGTCACGTACATTTTTCAATGTACGAGTTCTCAGAGAGTGTTAACAACTTTAAATCTATCCCAGTAGATCTTTATTCCTAGAATAATGGTTGTTTCTCCCAAGAATTCTACGGAGATTTTTCATGAAAGCCAAACTTTCACCGATTATAATATGGAATATCATTTCCAAGAAATGACATATCATCATTATTAGGACATCAATGTCAGTGCGCTCCCACTAACCTCTTTATATACACAAAAATCATATGCGTTTTGAATCAAATCATACACCATTATGATTACATCAAAACGATTATTCCAAGAACATAATGCTTGCTTCAATCCAAAAGGGATTGAATAACCTGCAAAACTTGTGTTTGCTAGTTTTGGTACGAAAAAACCGTCAGGATGTTATAAAATCCTCCAAAGATGTTTCCGTTTAAGGAAAGCGATTTTTTTTTACGTTCAGCAGCCATATTTCATGAATGAAACATGCAGTATCAGCAAGTATTATCCAAATGGATTTATCCATGGCAACAGGTAAAAGGTTTCATTGTAATCAACATAATGTTGATAACGATACCTTTCCACTACAAGCCTAGCTTAGTACGTTGGTATGCTACCATCCACGTATGTCTTCCTTGAAGACATATATAGTACCAATAGGCACAATGCCTTGCGGTACAACAACTAGTGTCCAAACATAGTTGATATACATGGATCCATTTCGGACTCATGACACTTTGCCATAATAGGGAGTCGATACCTTGTATCACTTCCTCACACGTAGTCAGTTGGTATTTCTCAAAAGATTGACATCTTTATGAGGTGAGATCAGAAACCAATACCCCAGGTTGTTTTCTGACTCTCTCCGATCTACGCGGTTCTTGTGTATTCGAAGATTACTGGTATAGTTTCATCCATGATGAACTGTTCGTGTTCCATTAAGGACTTGTTGCCTTGAACAGTATAACTCTGATTTTCATCGAGTTTTACTATCCTCCCACTTACCACTGCATATCGGTATTCCTTTTAGGAAAACCGCATGGTGAGCAATAATTACATTGTTCTCAAGTGAGTTGTATAAGTACTATACTTTGGTTTCCCTAGGATAACCTACAATTGGCACTTATCCAATTTGGGTTCTTGTTTGGTATCATCCAAACATATGCTTAGCATTCCCAAATCAATAGGAATGAGAAAACCCGGTTCATTTCCTGTTAATATCTAATATGAAGTCTGTCAAACAGATTGTCATGGAATCTTATTCAAAATAAGTATTGCACTGTTAAGCTTATCCTTTGAAGGAAAATGGTAGCTCAGAGCGACTCATTATTAACCTTGTCATGTCAACAAAATTCAGTTTCTCCGTTCGGACACACCGTCAAACTGACATGTTTCGGGAGGAGTCCTCATTGAAAGAATACTATATTATTTCAAGTATTTGAGAAACTTATTGCTTATGTATTTTCATCATGGTCAAACATGATGTTTTAATACTTTATCCGATCTGTTTGTCTATTTCGTGTCGAAACTCTAAATGTTCCGATTATGTTCTTCAAAAGAAACACAACCATAACGCGATGCCACATCCGTAAAGGTCACGAAATATTCATATCCACCTCTAGCCTAGCTAGACATGGGCCAACTTATGTCACTATGAACAAGGGCTAATAGATCGGTAGCACTTACACTTTTACCAAGTAAATGTGTTTTAGGCCTTTGCCCAATAAACTAGATTCGTAGACTTCATTTGAATGGAATCAAATCAGTTCGAGTACCCACTCTTCAAAAGTGTGGATATACGAGTCTTGTTTCATTGTGTCCCAGAAAACAATGCCACAATATGTTTCTTCTGATCAAATCAGTTTGATCTATTTGTTTGTCACATTATATGTTTGAGATTTATTTATATTCAAAATATAAATACTGTTATTCACATCTAATGTTTTTATCTCAGTATCATCTTTATAAAAAAACACTTTAGTGTTCTAGAATATAAAGGTATACTCGCAACGAGTTATACTCGATATAGAGATAATGTTTCTAGTCAAACTAGTTACATTATAATAGTTTCTTAATTTAAGTACACACCCGAAGGGTAGTTCCTAAACTTAGGTATCTACGGTTAAAACAGCGATTATCGTTCCATTTCATATTCGCAGATTAATCTCATTTGAAGTCAGTATCCTGCTCATAGCAGATTCTGCACATCAGTACATATATTTATGTATCTCACTAAGTCTTTAAAATCCAATTTTAATACTAGTAGTGAACATAATTATGATAAATATACTTAAAGTCAGAGCCTTGCCCTTTCTTTTATTCCTTCATGTCTGCTTTGTCCATACGGCAGTCACCTTCAATGACTCTGTTTGCCACAGTTTAGGTAGACATTTTGGGATATGTCATTTATCTTTCTAGAAGACTATAATGATTTTTCCTTTGCCATTTTATACATTCTAGAAGCCTTTGGCCAAGCCTTGGCCTTCTAGAATATTGAAGTAAGATGCTCCTTGCGCTACTTGCCTTATTGCAAACTTTGGCTTTGTCTCCTTGAGAATGGCCATTAACTCTCCAAGAGTTATTAATTGCAATTTAATATTTATAAGATCTAAGAATAGATCTATGAAGATCCTTCAATTTCTTCATCATACTTTAAGGATCTAATCCTTAGTTCTGATTAGGAAATTAAGGAGTCTTTATGGCAAGCATAATGGATTAAACACTAAAATTATCATCACATGAATCTTCCAAAGATTATGCTCTACTATTTCCTTAACTCCTGGCTTAGGCCTAAGATGTTATTTTATCAAATAAAGTAACTTCTTAGTTTCAGGACTATCCTGAATTTTATTCCCAATTTGAAAATTAAAATCGTTTAAACACATTTTCCCTAGGATAATGTTTTAAACACTATCTTTCAATTTAATCTTGATTCTAATAGTCCAGCTATTTAATCAACGATTTCAGGTACAATCTAAGTAATGATTACTATAGTCTAACTATATAACTTATTACAATTTTATTGGTTAAAATCAAATATATATTGATTACTATAATCCAATTATCTAATCATTATAAATGATCGGTTAAAATTCATATATATTGATTACTATAATCCCATTATATAATCAACTATAAATGAAGGGTAAAATTCAAATATATTGATTACTATAATCCAATTATATAATCAACTATAAATGAAGTAGTTTGAGTACAGTCCAACTGTTTAATTAAAACAACAATAAATATTAGTCCAACTCATATATAATTTATTTGACGAATGATATTTGATTGAGCGCGTATGGCAAGTAACTAAACGAATATTGCAAATCTAATACTTGCCTCCCACTATTTTTTCGGCCCCTCTAACCCTCTGTGGAGTACTCGGGAAACCTAGTTTCCTAGTGGGCTAGGATCCCGTTAAATAACACACATCTTGACTTTGGCCAACAAATGTATGATACTTAACTAGGTAGATCTCTAAGATCAATTGGATCCCATCCAATTCCTAGATCCAGTAGGTGGACATCCAAGTCTGAAACATATATCTTATATATGCCAATATATTGAATATATTACCTAACCTTTTTCCTCTGAATCAACTAAGCCTTGGCTTTGGCACAACAACTTAATGATCCCAGTTAAGCGGAACCCATTGACATGGAAAGCTTCGTAATCAATGTCGATGGACAAGAAGTGATCTTGACTTTGGCCAACAAATCACGACTTGGACAAGACACCGATATGGAACAAAACTCTCATGATTCAAACACATCCGCAATTGACAAAAGTCTTGACTTTGGCCAACAAACCAATGCCAACTTTGGATCTTGAGTAAGAATCACTTAACGGAAGGAAAAACGCTTAATATGTTTTGAGGGTTTTTCGCGTAAATTGGCAACCAATTTATTATCTTTGATTAGGTCTCATCATACACCCTTAAGCATGCATTCTAAAAGCATAATAAGGCGCGATAAATAAATTAATAATGATATACGGATGGATATGTCACAAATTGTTCCTAGAACAAATCACTCCCATTCCTCTCCCCGGCTAGAACTATTCTAACTTCTACCAATTACATAATACAATAAAGAAACCTCATTTACATTGAGGGGAATATGTGAGAATAGAAATACAATGAGAAAAGAGATAAAAGGCTGGACACGCAGGTCCAATTTAATAAATTCTAAATTTATTACAATTTCCAAAATTGCCCTCGCCCTTCTAATATCCATCCGATATACATTATTCATACAACACATTCATGTATTCATACAATCATGTTATTCAATCAATGTAATCCAATTGATTAATCTTTGAATTAATGACCATCCAATGTTCAAACAACGATTTGATTTGCATGAGTCAAACTCGTTTAAGAATAAATACTCAAAGTAAGTATTCTTGAATTATATTGAACTACAACTTTAAATCCAATTTATTTGTATTCAATACTAATTCCAATTTAATTCCAAATTAAATATATATACACTTACTTATAAGCCTTAAAGACTTGGATTCCAAATCCAATCTTAATGGGTCTCAAAGGCCCAATAACATCCAATGTCATTTTAATTAAAATCCAATGGGCTTTTAATTAATTCTTAAAGCATTGGCTTTGGCCATAATGGATCAAACCCAAAATGCCAAGGCCCAATAGGAATCACCCTATTGCCAACAAATCAATTTAGGCCCATTAGGCCCAATTAAATTCTTTAAAGGGCCAAGTGATGTATTGGGACTTTATGGAATTGGTTTTGGGCCCAATTGGATCCAATCCAAAAGTCCAAAACCAAACTTGGTCAAACCAAGCCCATTAAGCCCAAATACACACTTTTAGCCCAATTAATAATTAAAGGCTTATTAACATAATTATAATATTCCAAATATCACAATTATTTTAATTAAAGTGTATTAGCCATGATTAATTAATTAAACTCAATATTTCCAAAATACCAATTAACTTAATTAATCATGTTTAATCCATCAATTCATACTCAACACAAATTGAAGCCAAAACACATCATTTCATGCTCAACACAAATTGAATCCAAAATTAATTATTTCATGCTCAACATGCTCTTTGATTTTAACATGAACTTTATTGACTTTGATTCTAATCCAATCAAACCAACAATCAACATTTAAACATGCATTTAAACACATCATTTCATGTTACAACAAATTAAAAAACAGTGCAGTCCACTGCACAGTGAATTCGGCCACACTAAGGATTTTCTAATTTTGATTCATTTGATTGTTTCAAATCTAATCATACATAACTCTAAGTTATCATATTCTAAGCATGCTCAAAGCATCAATTTGAAAGAATAATGTTCAAAAAATAAAAGCCCCAAATTTTTGTTTCATGAACCCTAACTTTTCATGCTTAAAATTGGCTTTTGATACCATTGTTAGTGTTCCTAGAACATGACAAGGATCTAATAAGCATGAAAACATGTTCATAAATTCAAAATAAGTTGCGGAATTACTTACATTGAATGGATTTGAGCTTTTAAAATTTTGAGAAGAAGATCTCCAAGATGCTTCCTTTGTTGATTCCAAGCTTTGAGTTGAAGATCTCCAAGATCCTTCCTTTGTTGATTCCAAGCTTTGAGTGATGATTCCAACCCTTGAGTTAGTTTCCCTATCACCTTAGTTGATTCCATGAAGTGCTAGCTTTGTTGATTTTGCCACAAAATCAAAGAGAAAGAGACACCAAGTTCACGCCCATTTGAGAGTGTATTAGGGTTTCATTTTGTTCCAAGTGTGTTTTGTGTGATGCATTCACAATGAGAGAGAGAGAAGGCTTTGGTAAAATCCCTTTTACCCTTTTCACCTAAACTAGGTGGTGGGTAAATAGTTTTACCAAAACCATTACAAGGTGGTTGGATGGTTGGTGGCTTGGCATAAATGCCAACTACCCTCCCAACTACCACATGTCAAGTGGACCCCACATTTGAATTCAAAATTCAAATGTCTCTACGATATTTGACGCGGCTCGGATCGTTTAATCCGATTAAATGAATTCTCGTCGCTAAATAATTAAATCTAATTTAATTAAATAACGATGCCTCGCAAATATATTACGAACATCGTTTACGAATTAATTCAAAATTAATTCGTTCATTCGTATTAAAGTCCGACTTTAATTTTGTAACGTAATCCAATTCATATTAATATATCTGATATATTAATTTTAACCCATACGAATAAATTAAATAGAAAAATCAAATTTAACTATTAAATTTATTCTACTGATTAATTCCAAATTAATCGCGTTCTCTCTCTTCCGAACACATTTAATCCCAGATTAAATAATACCTCAATTAATCTTAGATTAATTTTCTCTCTCTTAATTAATCCCAGATTAATTCTAATTCGAATCAACTGTCATCGGTGAATGTTTGGGAAGCGACCCAAGAGATCCTTGGATATGTTGGCAGTAAATACGGTTATCGGATTATCCGAATACATGCGTACCTCGTACCACGTGCTTACCGATTTACAAGACATGGTTGGCTTCTAGCAAAGTACCGTGCCTACCCAATTCTCCTGAAATATTCTTACTGGAATATATAATCTATGCCAGACGTAGTATACGTAGTATTGCATATTACGATCCAGTATTGAATGTCACGTGCTAGGCCTGGGGCTGGAACTGTATCTGCCCTGTACGAATCACATGTCAGATGTCTGGTAACTAGTCTCTATTTTCGGATATACATGACCTAGTCATAATATCCCGATGACTACAGTACTTAATAGCACTAGTACCGTATCCTACGTGACATCATCTCCATTATGACTGGAGTGATACTTCCGTCTTGACATCACACCCAATACACTACGATTCTCAATATACCCAGCAGAGGCGTACACAGAACTGGTTAAAGCCCTGGACGACCAAAACTAAAGCATACCGATCGTCACATGTATTAGCGATGCAAGTCTCAAGTTAAGACCAAATACACCTACCCTGATATCGGACTTCCATAGACACATAGTCATACTACCAATGGAATTCCGAGGGGTCTATCCAGAGTGAAGCTGTTTCCGCACCATCGGTAAACACAACCTCCTATCACACTTTCATAAGTATCCAATACTTAAATATATGAGAACTATGTCGTTGAGCTCCCACAACACGCACAAGTGCAATACTAGTCTATTCCGCATTATCGATGTCCAGTCTCGATAATACTACGACTAGGGATACTTAATGATTAATCTTTCGAGGACTGATACTGTCTCATATCATCTCAATCCAGGAACTAATCATAGGGACCTCCTATCATTTATTCATCTAGGTGATCTAATCACAAATGATAAGAGTGCAATCTCCTTGTCACATAATTAATTTGCACAACAACACCATGATCTATACAAATAGTGACGCTATGGGTCATAACTGTCCAACAATTGTCTCATATCTTATCATCCGGAACTAATCATAAGGACTTCTATCATTTATATATACTAGTAATCTAATTACAAAATGTTAAAATGTAATTTCCATTGTCACATAGTTAATTTATACAAAAACCACAATGTCTTTTACAAATAGTGACGCTATTGGTTATAATTGTCCAACAATCTCCCACTTGGCCTATAGCCAGTCACTCAAGCATCTAACACCTGAACTATGTACATGTCGCTCAAACTTTTGCTGAGGAATAGCTTTCGTCAGCGGATTTGCTATGTTGTCCTCTGATGCGACCTTCTCGATCTTCACATCGCCACGATGTATAATCTCACGAATCAGATGGAAACGTGGAAGAACATGCTTGGATCGTTGATGAGACATTGGTTCTTTAGCCTGCGCTATAGTCCCGTTATTGTCACAATACAATGGAACAGATGTAGGCACTGTATTTTTGCATAAGACCCGATGATGAGCCTCGTATGGAGGCACTACTCTTTAAGTTGCAGAAGTCGCGGGAAACGGACGTCGGAAGGGAAAACTCAATACCTTGCTAGATTTCATTCGTTTGCTTAGCCTCGGGTTCGCTCGATTAATCTCTATTTTAACTGTTAGACTTGACCCAAAAATCCCCACATCCCACACTAAGCCACACACCAAGCCTACACACCCCCAAGCCACACGCCCAAGCCCCACCAAAGAGCCATCCCACAAGCCCACAAGCCCAAAATCCCATCCAAAAAAATATCCAACACATTAAATACATGTTAAAATCTAAATAAATCACCTTCCTAATTTAAATAAATCACATGCCTAAATTAAAGAAATCAAATCAAATCCCATAAATCCCTTTCCTAAACTAAAACAAATCACCTTCCTAATTGAATGAATCTTTTCCTTGTGACACACAAATTAAAAGATATCCCCCATAATTGCATGATTTCTTTCCTACCCAAATAAGGACAACCCTAACCCTCTCCTATAAAAAGAGACATAAACCAAACCATAGTGGACCTAGAGCATTCACGGCCACCATAGCATTTCTCTAACCTCTCTCCTCACTCGATGACAAACCCTAAGACAGCCCCCACCAAGACAACCACACGGCATTTCATCAATCACTCAAATAAAAAAAAACCCTACACACTCACTCTCTCTCTGGGAACCACGGCACCATCACCCCAAAAACCCTAATAAGCTTCACGCCCCTACACCTCTCTCTAACCTCTCTCATCTCTCATTTTCTTGTCACAGCAAATAACAAAAGAAATTAACTCCATCACCGAACATATCAAACAAAAAGCAAGCCATAAATTAACCCACTATCACAGCCCTTAGCAACCGACAAAATCAACCCTAAAGCCTTCCACTCAACCCATTAACGACAACGCAGCCCTCCTCCCCTCTCATGCACTTCACGGTAATTGAACACCCACAAACAAGACACTCGGCTGCTCTCCTCTCAATTTGACAACACACACAACCCACTAACTACAAAACACATAACACTTACAAACACACACAAGACAAAGGCCACGCCACAACCGTCTTTTGACCAAACCAAGAAACAGCCCTAACGTTGCTATCAGACCCACCAACTCAAACACACAAGCGTCATTCCTTCAAAGAAAGCCGAAATAAAAGCCAAAAACTGACCCTAAATACCAGCCAAAATAGACACCGAAACACACCCTTAAAACACCAAAAACAGCCCCAAAATTGGACCCTTAAACCACCGAAAACAGACCCTAATTGCAGCCCTCAAACCACCAAAAACAGCCTCTTAAAACAGCCCCAAATAACCGCAAACTGTACCCCAAAAATAGCCCCAAATAACCAAAAATAACGACTAGAAACAGTAGCAAAAACAGAGAAAATAGCAGCCCAAAACAGCGCGGCGACGAAGGAAAACATTGAACCAGTGAATCGGAAAAGTTGCGGAGCATTAACCCTTCTGACGGCCGCCTAACGCACTTCCAATAGGCGACTTAAAAGGTAAGACCTGAGGGCACCCCTTTATTACTCTCGTTCATCTTTTTCAATTATTTATTAGTATTTCTTCGCATCCATATTGTTGGTTCATGTATGTTATTGTTGTTGGATGAATGATTTTGTGCTATCTCTCGTGGTATATCGGATGGAAACCCAGACGTAAATTCCGTAGCCGAATTCGAATGGACGGTAGAGCGGTCTGAACTTGAGATACAATTCCACATACTACTTGAGAAACGCACATGTTTCGTCTTATCTAATCTTGTGTTTATCCATGGTTCATTAAAAATAACACGTTATTTCCATGCATGATTTAGTTATTTCTTTCGCATTAGGAGCTTAATTATATCTCTTCAATGATTATGTTTAGACAATTACTATTTATTTATGTTTCCGTATTTATCAATTTAATATGTTTATGAAATTATGTGCTTACCGTTATGTCGATTTACTTTTATGCATACAAACTTAGATATAGGTTATACTCCTATGTATGCAAACTTAGATATATGTTGTATGCAAACTTAGATATAGGTTATTCTTGCGTATGTATGTTGCGTAGACTCGGTTATATTATCGCATAAATCCGTTCATTACAAGTGGCATAAGTAAGGGACCATTCCGAACCCAACGGTTTGAGGTCTTCCCTTGCGAGGGGTGAGTGCGGCCTTAAATCATTTCCCAGTTCACACTGGGTGGCGACTCCTTTATTCTCCGGTTTAGTCCTCTGCGGGCTACTCCGTACTCCCGACCGGGCCGCGAGCCTGGAACAGCGTCGCCGATTTCTTTGTCCTACAGTCTGGCGACTCCATTGGGGATAGAGAATCGACCCTCAAATAATATCTCGTAATGTTTGTGATTTTTCCTTTATTTAACCGTGTCTACAAGTGGGTTAGGACTAAGGGGTTTAACCAAATAAATTATTAGAGTTGGGTAATGATTTGGTGTCTTCCTTCACTCACTACCTTTTCCTAGCCAAAAGGAAAAGCTGTGAAGATGTCTAGATAATCATTTACTCAAAGCTTACCTTGATGGACTAATTTGGAGAATCTATTGTTTATTCCTGTCACCAAAAGCGATAAGAGCCTAAGATGTAAGGGTATTTAAGAGAGTTCGCTCCACCCTCCCTCTGGGGAATCTTCAATAGAGAAATCCATTTGACAGTCCTTCATGTATTGAGAAGTCGTTTTCAATCGAAGCGGCGGATCGTTATATGGTATCATCACTCGTTGGCACGTACCTTAGGGTATAAAAAAGGTGCGCTCACTTGGTCGCTCGAACCCTTGAGTGGGGAGACCTAGTTGTGGTCAATCCTTCACCGGCGGGAGCCTTTGTCTATACTCTTATAAGCTCGCATATGAACCATAGTCATATATCCTATAGAAGTTGCCCCTTTATGATTTTGATGACCACATGAATATTATATCTCATACATCGCACGCATCTCATGCATACACGCATCATGTTAACCCCACGTCTTAAAAGCCATCATAGATATCCGTTGGGTTAGAGAGAAAGAAAGATTTGTCAAGAAGAGTTTAGTAAACATGGATATCGGGAAAAAGAAGCCGAGAAACAGAAAACTTTATGGCAAGAATAGAAAGACCATTGGGTGGCCTTCAAAAAAAAAAAAGAAGAAAAGAAAAAAAAAAGAAAAAAAAAAAAAAAGAAGAAAAGAAAAGAGAAAAAAAGAGAAAAAGAAAAATTGTTTGATTTTAGTCTTTAATAGTTTAGCGTAAGTCCGATGATGAAATGGTTTGCTTGAGGGTGAAATCTTAGAAACGATAAGTTCTTGATACACTTTTATCTAACGATTTGAGTAATTGATCTATGTTAGACTCGTAAGCACTTGATTATGGTTCTTAGCAGTGACAACCTGAATAGTTAGCAAAGTGACTAGTTGAAGAAATTGTAGGTCGGTGAATGACCGTTCGCGTGAATGGCTATCCTGATTTGCTTGTGTTATGATGTGTGGTATGGTTGAAAATAAAAGAAAAGTCTCTAAGAAAAAGAATTAAACCACCTATAACCGATAAGCGTGAAGCTACCCATGGGCGAGTATTAGGACCACCATGAGGAGAAATGCTACCTTAAAGGGTAGGTGTGTTGAAAAAAAAAGAAAAAATAAAAAAAAAAGAAAAAAGAAAAGAAAAGGAAAAAAGTTCAAAACGAAAAGAAAAAAAGAGAGAGACAAAAGAAAAAAGAAAACAATATCATATTGAGTACGGAGAAGTATTTGCAGAGCATGACCAAGACATCTAGGTTGGTTTGACCCATCGATCCCATTCTTTGAAACAAACTCATTGAGTTAGT
The DNA here is from genome assembly GCA_019454045.1 of Zanthoxylum bungeanum. NCBI lineage: Eukaryota > Viridiplantae > Streptophyta > Magnoliopsida > Sapindales > Rutaceae > Zanthoxylum > Zanthoxylum bungeanum. Next base: position 57,612 of record SKCR01040690.1, read on the forward strand.
TTACCTAAGGATCAAGATGTAAAAGAACCTGGGCACACACACACTTTGAGTCTGGTTCAGATCATTTATTGAAACGCTCGGATTTGAGTTGCATCGAGTACTTTGAAGGTTCTCTGGTTTCGACACTGGGCATCCTTTGAGGGCAACAATATGTATAACTATTGGGACTATTTCGTAAGAGGCAGTATAGTATGTTGATATGGAACGTCACATCACATGATCTACTTTGACCTAGTGCCAGAAGCGAAGAACAGATAGCTAAACCAAGTCTGGGGGCGACCGGTCTACCACCTCACGAATAAGGGACATAACAAAATCTTGAGTCATAGGACCAAAGAAAACTGAGCAATCACCAAAGTAGAATTGACAAAAGGAAACTGTAAGCAGGCCCAAGGGGCGATCAAAGACTTCTGTAGGCAAGGGGCGTCGAGGAGCACAAGGAAGGCCTAACCCATCAGAATAGGAAATACATCCATGCATACATGCATACACGTCATATACACACATTTTTTGTTTTGTTTTTGTTTGCTGGTTTTGAAGAAAAGGAAAAAGTGGCAAAGACAAGCAGTATTGGGAATGAATCCCAGGGTCGAGGCCCACATTATCAGCAGTTTCGGGAATGAATCCCAAAGTCGAGGCCCACATTATCAGTAGTTTTGGGAATGAATCCCAAGGTCGAGGCCCACACTATCAGCAGTTTTGGAAATGAATCCCAGGGTCGAGGCCCACACTGTCAGTAGTTTCGGGAATGAATCCCAGAGTCGAGGCCTACAATGTCAGTAGTTTCGGGAATGAATCCTAGGGCCGAGGCCCACACTGTTAGCAGCTTCGGGAATGAATCCCAGGGCCAAGGCCCACACTATCAGCAGTATTGGGAATGAATCCCAGGGTCGAGGCCCACATTATCATCATTTCGGGAATGATTCCCAAGGTCGAGGCCCACATCACAAGTAGTTTCTGGAATGAATCACAGGGTCGAGGCCCACATTATCAGCAGCATCGGGAATGAATCCCTGGGTCGAGGCCCACATCACCAGCAGTTTTGGGAATGAATCCCAAGGTCGAGGCCCACATTATCAGCAGTTTTGGGAATGAATCCCAGGGTCGAGGCACATATTATCAGTAGTTCGGGAATGGATATCAGGGCCGAGGCCCACAGTATCAGCAGTTTTCGCGAATAGATCCCAAGGTCGAGCCCCACACTATCCGTAGTTTGGGGAATGAATCCCAAGGTCGAGACCCACAGTATCAGCATTTTCGGGAATGGATCCTAGGGTCGAGGACCATACTATCAGCAGTTTGGGGAATGAATCCCAGGGTCGAGGCCCACACATTCAGTACAGTTCGGGAACAAAGCCAACTCTCAACACAGATCGGGAACAAAGCCCACAATCAGTAACGGTTCGGGAATGAACCACATCAGAGTAACGGTTCGGGAATGGACCACATCACAATAACTGTTCGGGAATGGACCACCTCACAATAACTGTTCGGGAATGGACCACCTCACAGTAACGGTTCAGGAATGGACCACCTCACAGTAACGGTTCGGGAATGGACCACCTCACAGTAACGGTTCAGGAATGGACCACCTCACAGTAATGGTTCGGGAATGGACCACCTCACGGTAACGGTTCGGGAATGGACACCTCATATCAGTTCAATTCGGTAGTGATTCCTAGAGATCGCAGTATCTTGCAGGGATGAACCTTTGGGTCGAAGCACCTCACCTTCATATCAGTTCAGTTCGGTAGTGATTCCTATAGATCACAGTATCTTGCAGGGATGAACCTTTGGGTCGAAGCACCTCACCACTATATAAGCTCAGTTCGGTAGTGATTCATAGAGATCTCAGCATCTTGCAGGGATGAACCTTGGAGTCGAAGCACCTCACCACCATGACAACTCAGTTCGAAGCAACAGACAAGTCAGGCAGCAGCTGGCGAGCCAGGTAAGTAAAAATACATTGCATAACTTTGATAGGATTGTCACTGTCACACACAACACAAGTCCCATCAAAGTGGGGGCGAAAGTTGGAGGCACTACCATTTAAGTTGCGAAAGTCGCGGGAAACGGACGTCGGAAGGGAAAACTCAATACCTTGCTAGATTTCATTCGTTTGCTTAGCCTCGGGTTCGCTCGATTAATCTCTTTTTTAACTGTTAGACTCGACCTAAAAATCCCCACATCCCACACTAAGCCACACACCAAGCCTACACACCACCAAGCCACACGCCCAAGCCCACCAAAGAGCCATCCCACAAGCCCAAAATCCCATCCAAAAAAATATCCAACACATTAAACACATGTTAAAATATAAACAAATCATCTTCCTAATTTAAATAAATCACATGCCTAAATTAAAGAAATCAAATCAAATCCCATAAATCCCTTTCCTAAACTAAAACAAATCACCTTCCTAATTGAATGAATCTTTTCCTTATAACACACAAATTAAAAGATATCCCCCATAATTGCATGATTTCTTTCCTACCCAAATAAGGACAACCCTAACCCTCTCCTATAAAAAGAGACATAAACCAAACCTTAGTGGACCTAGAGCATTCACGGCCACCATAGCATTTCTCTAACCTCTCTCCTCACTCAATAACAAACCCTAAGACAGCCCCCACCAAGACAACCACAAGGCATTTCATCAATCACTCAAATAAAAAAAACCCTACACACTCACTCTCTCTCTGAAAACCACAGCACCATCACCACAAAAACCCTAATAAGCTTCACGCCCCTACACCTCTCTCTAACCTCTCTCATCTCTCATTTTCTTGTCACAGCAAATAACAAAAGAAATTAACCCCATCACCGAACAAATCAAACAAAAAGAAAGCCACAAATTAACCCACTATCATAGCCCTTAGCAACCGACAAAATCAACCTTAAAGCCTGCCACTCAACCCAATAACGACAACACAGCCCTCCTATACTCTTATGCACTTCACGACAATTGAAAACCCACAAACAAGACACTCGGTCGCTCTACTCTCAATTTGACAACACACACAACCTATTAACTATAAAACACATAACATTTACAAACGCACACAAGACAAAGGCCACGCCACAGCAGTCTTTCGACCAAACCAAGAAACAGCCCTAACGTTGCTCACAGACCCACCTACTCAAAGACACACGCGTCCTTCCTTCAAACAAAGCTGAAACAGAAGCCAAAAACCGACCCTAAATACCAGCCAAAACAGACACCGAAACACACCCCAAAACAGCACCCTTAAAACACCGAAAACAGCCCCAAAACTGCACCCTTAAACCACCGAAAAATAGCCCCTAACTACAGCCCTCAAACCACCGAAAATAGCCTCTTAAAACAGCCCCAAATAACCGTAAACTGTACCCCAAAAACAGCCCCAAATAACCTAAAACAACGACCAGAAACAGCAGCAAAATAGAGAAAATAGCAGCCCAAAATAGCGAGGCGACGAAGGAAAACATTGAACCAGTGAACCAAAAAAGTTACGGAGCATTAACCCTTCCGACGGCCACGTAATGCACTTCCAAGAGGCGACTTAAAGGGTAAGACCTGAGGGCACCCCTTTATTTACTCTCGTTCATCTTTTTCAATTATTTATTAGTATTTCTTCGCATGCATATTGTTGGTTCGTGTATGTTATTGTTGTTGGATGAATGATTTTTTGCTATCTCTCGTGGTATATCAGATGGAAACCCAAAAGTAAATTCCATAGTCGAATCCGAATGGACGGTAGTGCGGTCTGAACTTGGGATACAATTCCACGTAATACTTGAGAAACACACATGTTTCATTTTATCTAATCTTGTGTTTATCCATGGTTCATTAGAAATAGCACGTTATTTCCATGCATGATTTAGTTATTTCTTTCGTATTAAGAGCTTAATTATATCTCTTCAATATTTATGTTTAGACAATTACTATTTATTTATGTTTCCGCATTTATCAATTTAATATGTTTATGAAATTATGTGCTTACCGTTATGTCGATTTACTCTTATGCATGCAAACTTAGATATAGGTTATACTCCTATGTATGCAAACTTAGATATAGGTTGTATGTAAACTTAGATATAGGTTGTATGCAAGCTTAGTTATAGGTTATTCTTGCTTATGTATGTTGCGTAGTCTCGGTTATATTATCGCATAAATCCGTTCATTACAAGTGGCATAAGTAAGGACCATTTCGAATCCAACGGTTTGAGGTCTTCCCTTGCGAGGGGTGAGTGCGGCCTTAAATTATTTCCCAGTTCACACTGGGTGGCGAATCCTTTATTCTCCGGTTTAGTCCCCTGTGCGCTACTCCGTACTCCCGACCGGCCGCGAGCCTGGAACAGCGTCGCTGATTTCTGTGTCCTACAATGGGCTCAGCTGCTAACGGAACTACTCCTAATCTAATTAGGAATTTACGGATCCAAACTGCCTCTTTTGCTGCTTTAGCTGTAGCAATGTATTCCGCTTCTATTGTTGAATCGACAACAGTCTCTTGCTTGGAAGATTTTCAGCTTACTGCTCCGTTGTTTAAACAAAATACGTACCCGGTTTGCGACTTACAGTCATCTTTATCGGTTTGGAAACTTGCATCGGTAAACCCAGTTACCTCAAGTTCTCCATCTCCATAGATTAAGAAAGCATCCTTAGTTCGTCTAAGATACTTAAGGACATTCTTAACCGCCATCCAGTGACCATCACCTGGATCGGCCTGATAGCGACTACACATGCTCAAAGCATAGGAGACATCAGGTCGCGTACATATCATGGCATACATGATCGATCCGACTACCGAGGTGAATGGGATCCGACTCATATTGTCTCTCTCATCTTGAGTTTTAGGACACATGTCCTTAGATAGAGTGACGCCAAGTGACACTGGCAACAGTCCCCTCTTAGATTGTTCCATGTTGAATCTCTTCAACACTTTGTCAATGTACATGCTATGAGAGAGTCCAAACAGCTTTCTAGATATATCTGTGTAGATCTTTATTCCTAGAATAAAGGCTGCTTCTCCCAGATCCTTCATGGAGAATTTTAATGAAAGCCAAGCTTTCACCGATTGTAGCATGGGAATGTCATTACCATAAGGAATACATCATCGACATAAAGGACAATGAATGTCAGTGCGCTCCCACTAACCTTCATATATACATAAGGATCATCCTCGTTTTGAACGAAATCATATTCTTTTATGATCTCATCAAAATATTGGTTCCAAGAACGCGATGCTTGCTTCAATCCATAAATAGATCGATTTAACTTGCAAACCTTGTTCGAATGTTTAGGTACGACAAAACCGTCAGGCTATTGCATATAAACATCCTCAAAATGTTTCCGTTAAGGAAAGCGATTTTGACATCCATCTGCCATATCTCGTAATCGAAATAAGCAGCAATAGCAAGCATAATCCGAATGGATTTAATCATGGCAACAGGTGAAAAAGTTTCGTCATAATCGACACCTTATCATTGACGATACCCTTTCGCTACAAGCCTAGCTTTGTACGTTTGTATGTTGCCATCCATGTCGGTCTTCTTCTTGAAGACCCATTTGCAACCAATAGGCTTTACGCCTTCTGGTGCATCAACCAGTGTCCAAACTTGGTTGGTGTACATGGAATCCATTTCGGATTTCATGGCTTCTTGCCATAAAGCGGAATTGATATCTTATATCGCTTCCTCATACGTAGCTGGCTCGTTATCCTCAATGAGATTGATATCCAAATGAGGTGAGATCAGAAACCCATACCTCTCAGTTTTTTTTCTGACTTTCTCTGATCTACGCGGTTCTTGTGTATTTGAAGATTATGGTACAGTCTCATCCATGATGAAGTGTTCGTGTTCCGTTAAAGATTCTGTGCCAGGAACAATATCACTCCGACTTTCCTCGCACTTACCACTGCATTTAGAAATTCATTCTCAAGTAAAATCGCATGTAGAGCAACAAATACTTTGTTCTCTTGTGGGTGATAGAAATAATATCCTTTAGTTTCCCTAGGATATCCTACAAATAGACATTTATCCGATTTGGGATACAATTCCACGTAATACTTGAGAAACACACATGTTTCATTTTATCTAATCTTGTGTTTATCCATGGTTCATTAGAAATAGCACGTTATTTCCATGCATGATTTAGTTATTTCTTTCGTATTAAGAGCTTAATTATATCTCTTCAATATTTATGTTTAGACAATTACTATTTATTTATGTTTCCGCATTTATCAATTTAATATGTTTATGAAATTATGTGCTTACCGTTATGTCGATTTACTCTTATGCATGCAAACTTAGATATAGGTTATACTCCTATGTATGCAAACTTAGATATAGGTTGTATGTAAACTTAGATATAGGTTGTATGCAAGCTTAGTTATAGGTTATTCTTGCTTATGTATGTTGCGTAGACTCGGTTATATTATCGCATAAATCCGTTCATTACAAGTGGCATAAGTAAGGACCATTTCGAATCCAACGGTTTGAGGTCTTCCCTTGCGAGGGGTGAGTGCGGCCTTAAATTATTTCCCAGTTCACACTGGGTGGCGAATCCTTTATTCTCCGGTTTAGTCCCCTGTGCGCTACTCCGTACTCCCGACCGGGCCGCGAGCCTGGAACAGCGTCGCTGATTTCTGTGTCCTACAATGGGCTCAGCTGCTAACGGAACTACTCCTAATCTAATTAGGAATTTACGGATCCAAACTGCCTCTTTTGCTGCTTTAGCTGTAGCAATGTATTCCGCTTCTATTGTTGAATCGACAACAGTCTCTTGCTTGGAAGATTTTCAGCTTACTGCTCCGTTGTTTAAACAAAATACGTACCCGGTTTGCGACTTACAGTCATCTTTATCGGTTTGGAAACTTGCATCGGTAAACCCAGTTACCTCAAGTTCTCCATCTCCATAGATTAAGAAAGCATCCTTAGTTCGTCTAAGATACTTAAGGACATTCTTAACCGCCATCCAGTGACCATCACCTGGATCGGCCTGATAGCGACTACACATGCTCAAAGCATAGGAGACATCAGGTCGCGTACATATCATGGCATACATGATCGATCCGACTACCGAGGTGAATGGGATCCGACTCATATTGTCTCTCTCATCTTGAGTTTTAGGACACATGTCCTTAGATAGAGTGACGCCAAGTGACACTGGCAACAGTCCCCTCTTAGATTGTTCCATGTTGAATCTCTTCAACACTTTGTCAATGTACATGCTATGAGAGAGTCCAACAGCTTTCTAGATATATCTATGTAGATCTTTATTCCTAGAATAAAGGCTGCTTCTCCCAGATCCTTCATGGAGAATTTTAATGAAAGCCAAGCTTTCACCGATTGTAGCATGGGAATGTCATTACCTATAAGGAATACATCATCGACATAAAGGACAATGAATGTCAGTGCGCTCCCACTAACCTTCATATATACATAAGGATCATCCTCGTTTTGAACGAAATCATATTCTTTTATGATCTCATCAAAATATTGGTTCCAAGAACGCGATGCTTGCTTCAATCCATAAATAGATCGATTTAACTTGCAAACCTTGTTCGAATGTTTAGGTACGACAAAACCGTCAGGCTATTGCATATAAACATCCTTCAAAATGTTTCCGTTAAGGAAAGCGATTTTGACATCCATCTGCCATATCTCGTAATCGAAATAAGCAGCAATAGCAAGCATAATCCGAATGGATTTAATCATGGCAACATGTGAAAAAGTTTCGTCATAATCGACACCTTATCATTGACGATACCCTTTCGCTACAAGCCTAGCTTTGTACGTTTGTATGTTGCCATCCATGTCGGTCTTCTTCTTGAAGACCCATTTGCAACCAATAGGCTTTACGCCTTCTGGTGCATCAACCAGTGTCCAAACTTGGTTGGTGTACATGGAATCCATTTCGGATTTCATGGCTTCTTGCCATAAAGCGGAATTGATATCTTATATCGCTTCCTCATACGTAGCCGGCTCGTTATCCTCAATGAGATTGATATCCAAATGAGGTGAGATCAGAAACCCATACCTCTCAGTTTTTTTTCTGACTTTCTCTGATCTACGCGGTTCTTGTGTATTTGAAGATTATGGTACAGTCTCATCCCTGATGAAGTGTTCGTGTTCCGTTAAAGATTCTGTGCCAGGAACAATATCACTCCGACTTTCCTCGCACTTACCACTGCATTTAGAAATTCATTCTCAAGGAAAATCGCATGTAGAGCAACAAATACTTTGTTCTCTTGTGGGTGATAGAAATAATATCCTTTAGTTTCCCTAGGATATCCTACAAATAGACATTTATCCGATTTGGGTTAAAGTTTGGTACCTTCCAAACGTTTGACGTGTGCCCAGTGTAGGCACTGTATTTTTGCATATAAGTCCAGATGATGAGTCTCGTACGGAGGCACTACTCTTTAGGTTGCAGAAGTCACGGGAAACGAATGTCGGAAGGGGAAATTCAGAATAAGTATGTCATCAGATTCAATTCACATGTTCATTGCTTTCATGTTCGTGCTACATTCGTGAGCATGTTAGAACGTCAAGCAGATTGCAGGCGTTCATGTAGCGTTCGAATAGGCATTCGAACGGTGTCGGTACTTCTGGTTTTGCTGCTACCCTCACGCCCAAGCCCAATTAACCCATCCAAAAAATAATTAAAATATTTAAAATGCATGTCACAAATTAAATTAAATTAAATAAATCAAATCAAATCCCTTCATAATCTAATCAAATCCCTTCCCTAATCAAACACCAATTAAGATTTCACTCCCTAAATTAAACACATATTTTCCTTTCATAAACCAATCAAAACACTTCCTTTTTTGAGGATTCCCTTCTTTACCCAGAAACCCTAGAAACCATTATAAAAAGAAGCCTTAACCAACCTTAGAACCCCTAGCTCATTCTCACAAAAACACAAAAGAAAATAACCTAGCATTCACACCCAAGGCAAAAAAAACAAGAAGCAAATAATTCTCTCTTCTCTTCCTCCCTACCATCACCGAAACACTCTCCCAAAACAGCAAAGGAACATCACCAAAACACCCCCATAAATAGTAAACATCACCACCGTAAAAGACCCTGAAAACACAGCCCTAATTCACGAACCAAAAGCCTTAAACAGCAGCCCCAATTCACGCCAAAAACAACACCAAAACTGCAGCCCAATCAGTGAAAACCGCAACCCCTAATACCCTAAAAAAAATGTAAAAACAGTCCCTTAATACAGTGAAAACAGTGACCAGAAAATACAGTAAAAATAGCAGTAAAACGGAGTAAAACAGCAGCCCAAACATCAGAACAGCGAAAGGAAACGTTGAACCAGTGAACCGGAGGAATTTAGGAGCATCAACCCTTCCAAAAAACCGCATAACGCACTTCCGATAGACGAATAAAGAGGTTAGACCTGAGGGAACCTTCTTTATTTATTATCCTTTATTTTCATTTATTTTAGTACTTTATTTTATATGAGTGTTTTGGATTGGTGCATGATGTGATTTCCGGATGAACAGAATATGTGTTCTCTCTTGTGGTATATCAGATGGAAACCCAGACATAAATTCCGTAGCCGAATCCGAATGGACGGTATTGCGGTTTGTACTCGGGATACAATGCCACGTACTACTTGAGAGATTCACATGTTTCGTTTCATCCAACCTTGCGTTTTAAGCATGATTTAGTCGTTAGTATGTTATTACTTTCTACATGTTACTTATTTATGCATGGTAATGTAATGCGCATGGGCTAGCTAGGGTGGATTAAAGGTCCTCCGTTTTGAGGGATGAAAATCCAAAGGCCTACCTTTGCCACGATGTTTTGCCGCGTCAGACGAAGTATGTTTAATTGAATGTGAGATATGTTTAATCAGATATACGGAGTTCCACATTATTGTCTCATTCATTTATATGCTTTGTAATATAATGCGCAAGGGCTAGCTAGGGTGGATTAAAGGTCCTATATTCGAGGGAAATGCCTGAAGGTTACCTTTAACACGATGTTTTGCCGCGCCTTTTATTATGTCATTTACCATTTGCATATCATTGCTTTATTTACGCATGCATTGCACTCTAGTGCGCATGGGCTAACTATGGTGGATTAAAGGTCCTCTATTCGAAGGAAATGCCTAAAGGCTACCTTTACCATGATGTTTTGCCGCGCCAGACGAGGTTCACTCGATTGAACGTGAAATGTGTTCAACTGGGCATACAAGGTCCCATATTATTTATTTGTTTATTCATGTATTGATAATTTATTGCGCATGGGCTAGCTATGGCGGATTAAAGGTCCTATATTCGAGGGAAATGCTTAAAGGCTACCTTTACCACGATGTTTTACCGCGCCGGATGAGGTACACTCGATTGAACATAAAATGTGTTCAATCGGGCACACGAGGTCCTACATTGTGTATTTGTTCACCCATACATGTGTTTGTGTCATTTCAGATGCCATTTTGGCAATCTCGTTCGAATGAGTTTCCGAACGATACACGAACATATACATTCTGTCTTATTTCCATTCGAACGCGTCTCAGAATGCTACTCGAACGCTCATGCATTTTATTGTATCATGCATCAGGTTTCATCCCATTCGAATGCATTATAAAACGCTACATGAACGCGGACATTCTGTTTATCATTCAAACGCGTTATCAAATGCTACTCGAACGCTTGCATTCTGTTTATCATTCGAACGCGTTATCAAACGCTACTCAAACACTTGCATTCTGTTTACCGTTCGAACGCGTTTACGAATGCTACACGAACACGCACACACTGGACAGATTCCTTCATCATGTTTCATGTATGTTTGTTCCCTTAGTCATTCTCTTCCCCGTCATATGCTTAGTTACCTCTCTTTAATATTTAGGCCTTTACCGTTATTGTTTACTTATATTCTCCGCATTTATTTATTCGATATGCTCATGAGATTGTGCGCTCGCTTTTATTATTAATGCCTTTATAGTTGTTATTAGTTACATTATTGCACTTTATTGCTTAATACATTCATGAATTACATATTTTGCCTTCATTTCTTTCATTTACGATTATAGGGTGTGCAAACTTGCATGTTGCTTAAATTATCTGGTACGTGTTGCATGAGATTTGGTTGTACTACTGCATAAATTATTTCATTACAAGTGGCATAAGTAAGGGACCATCCCGAACCCAACGGTTTGAGGTCTTCCCTTACGAGGGGTGAGTCTATACTCTCATAAATCCACATGTGGACAATAACTATGTGACCAATAGAAACTATCTCCTTATGCTTGTGTTTATGACCATCATCATTTGCACTCGGTTGGACTTCTTGTCCGAAATACGAACTTATTGGGCCATTTAAACTGGGATGAGTTCGTATCTTATGACAATTGGGCTAAAAGTTTCTAAAATCTGATGGGCCACTCTGTAGAAATTGTTTCTTTATGCTTATGCTTAGGACCATCATCATTTGGACTAGGTTGGGCTTCTTGTCAGAAATGCGAACTTGTTGGGCCATTTAAACTGGGATGAGTTCGTATCTTATGACAATTGGGCTAAAAGTTTCTAAAATGCTGATGGGCCATCCTGTATTTGGGCCCCTTATCATTTGAAGTTGTTTAACCATGTTATCACAAATGTGTAAACCTGTTGGGCATTTTCAACTAGGACAGGTTTGCACCTTGCAATAATGTGATTGAATCTTTAAAATGACAAGAGGCCGACTTATATATTCCATACATTGCACGCATATATGCTGACTTAGAATTTTAAAAGACACCATAGATTCTCGTTGGGTTAGGAAAGAGGGAAGACTCATCAAAAGGCCGATAGCAAACATGAGTGAATCAGAGAACAAGGTATCCTGTATGGATCAGTTGGAGACCAATCTCACCAAGGATACTGAACAGTTGCAAGCCTTGACTACTGCTATGGCCAATATGGTTGTGCCCCGTGTTGGGGAAAACTCTGAGAATGTGAGGCGTGAGGAGCCTCCGAACAAGTTGGGGGATGACATCCCCGCTTTTGATGATGACATGGCTGAATATACGGCAGGAAGAATGACTGGGTCTCAGGCAGAATTGCAGAAGCTCCGGGATCAAGTAGAATTGGTTACTTGTAAGCTGAAGGTTAAGCATGAGGACTTGTTGGACTATGAGGCGATGACTTTTAAGGAGCAGCTGCCAGCTCAGTTCAAAATGCCTAACATAGCCAAGTTCAACGGGAACGGGGATTCGAGGGTCCATCTTCGACAATATGTTTCAATGATGAGTTCAGTAGACCTGTCACAGCGTCAGGTTCAGAAGATGTTCGGGATGTCGCTTGAAGGGGCACCCGTAGTATGGTATCATGGCCTGGAGAGAAAGGTAAATGATGATTGGAGGGCATTAGCAGATGCCTTTCTAAAACAGTATGTCATAGATTTGAAGATCGATTTTTTGCTTCGTGACTTGGAGAATACCAAGTAGAAGCCGGAGGAAAGTTTCAAAGAGTATGTAGATCGCTGGAGGAGCCAGCTCCTGAAGATGCAGACTCGGCCTTCGGAGAAGGACCGGATCAAAATGATCATCAAGGGCACCAAACCCTCCATTTATGGTAAGCTGAGGAGGATGACTTCGATGATTGCTGATTTTCGACAGTTGAGGGAGACTGTTATGGATATTGAGGAGGAAGAAGTTAAGAACAGAAAGTTCTATGGCCAGAATGGATGACTTTTGGGGGGCATTCTGAGACTACGCCCGCTACTGCCGAGGTTGCTGCCATCAGGAACCGGCATTTCTCTAACATGGGGAAGCCTTTATCTAAGGAGCTTGAGAAGTTGAAGGGACAAGGACTCCTAAAACCCTTAGAAGTTAAACCAATCCCCCACCCTCCACCACCGCCACACCTTAATATGAACCTTTATTGTCACTTCCACCAGCAACATGGCCATGACACCGATAACTGCACCCGCCTCAGGCATGAAATCCAAGACCTCATAGATTCCCACAAAATACCTGACCCGGAAAAAGAACAACCCAACACACACAGAAATCCTCTACCAAACTACCACTCCGTTCCACCACCCACCTACATGATCAACTCCGGCCTACCCGAAAGCTTTGTCCTCCAAACTCTCAACCACCCAGTTTCTTTCATGGGGATAGGGAACGACAGCAGTGGAGAACCATAGGCCGAGGAAGAAGGCAATGCTGTGAATGATGAAGATGTTCCTCCTAGTTTATTTGATCTTGCATTTTTAATAAAGACATTGATTTTATCTACTTGTTCGAACCTTTTCTTAATGATAATAAAGACGTTCATTTCGCTTACTTGCATGAGTCTATTCCTTTCAACCTGCAACATGAGTATATTTGACAAAAGCATGATACTCAGTGATGATTAGATCACGGGGAATCCTCGGGAGAAGCAAACAGAAAAGACATGACAACCATTCAGAAATTGGGAAATAGGGCGGTGAAGCTGTCAGACTTAGAATGGAATGAGCTCACTGAGCCAACCAACGTGGATAGAATGAAGTGGTACTTTGCCTGAGGAAGAGAAGACCGAATAGTCACCGACGGAACTGGCAGAAGACCTAACCCAACGGAATAGGAAACTCATTCATGCATGAATGCATACACTTAAAGCACTTACATTCTTTTTTTTTGTTGTGTTTTGTTTTGTTTGTAATCACAGGTTTCAACGAAGAAAAAGAGAAAGCGTCAAATGCAAGCCAACCAGAAGCAGCAACAATACAATGTTAGTAGTTTTCAGGAATGAATCACAGGGGGCGGGGCCCACATTAATATCAGTTTTGGGGCGAGGCCCACATCAGTATCAGTTTGGGGTGAGGCCCACACCAGTATTAGTTTAGGGCGAGTCCAACATCAGTATCAGTTTGGGGCGAGGCCCACACCAGTATCAGTTTGGGACGAGTCCCACATCAGTTTCATTTGGGGGCGAGGCCCACATCATTATCAGTTTAGGGCGAGGCCCACATCAGTATCAGTTTGGGGGCGAGGGCCACATCAGTATCAGTTTGGGGGCGAGGCCCATATTAGTATCAGTTTGAAGGCGAAATCCACATTAGTATCAGTTTGGGGATGAGTCCCAGAGCTGAGGCCCACATCATCAGTATCAGTTTTGGGATGAGTCTCAGGGTCGAGGCCCACACATCATCAAAATGCCGGGAATGGCACTCCGAGAATGGAGCACAATTTGGGAATGAACAATGTCGGGAATGGCACTCCAAGAATTGAGCACGGTTCGAGAATGAACAAAGCCAAGAATGGCACCCCGAGAATGGAGTAAGGTTTGGGAATGAAGAAGCCATGAATGGAACTCCGAGAATGGAGCATGGTTCGGGAATAAATAAGCCTAGAATGGCACTCCGAGAATGGAGTAAGGTTCGGGAATGAACAAGCCGGGAATAGCACTCCGAGAATGGAGCACGGTTCGGGAATGAACAAGCCGCTAATGGTACTCCGAGAACGGAGCTCCATTCATGAATGTAAAAGCTGAGAATGGCACTTCGAGAATGGAGCAAGGTTCGGGAATAAACAAGCCGGGAATGGCACTATGAGAATGGAGCACAGTTCGGGAATGAACAAGCCGAGAATGGCACTCCGAGAACGGAGAAAGGTTCGGGAATGAATAAGCCGGGAATGGCACTTCAAGAATGGAGCACGGTTCGGGAATGAACAAAGCCGAGGATGACACCCCGAGAATGGAGCAAGGTTCGGGAATGAAAAAGCCGGGAATGGCACTCCGGGTATAGAGATATTACAGCGACACTCCGGGTATGGAGATATTACAGCGACACTCTGGGTATGGAGATATTACAGCGACGCCTCGGGTATGGGGTTTAGCATGCCGGGTATGGTACTCTGGGTATGGAGATATTACAGTGACACTCCGGGTATGGCGATATTATAGTGACACTCCGGGTATGGAGATATTACAGCGACCCATCGGGTATGGGGTTTAGCATGCCGGGTATGGCACTCCGGGTATGGAGATATTACAGCGACGCCTTGGGTATTGGGTTTAGCATGCCGGGTATGGCACTCCGGGTATGGAGATATTACAGCGACGCCTCGGGTATGGGGTTTAGCATGCTGGGTATGGCACTTCGGGTATGAAGATATTTCTGCGACACTCTGGGTATGGAGATGCAACCGCGACACCTCGAGTATGGGGTTTAGCACGCCGGGTATGGCACAACCAAATCAACTCAGTTCAAAGCAACAGGCAAGTCAAGTGGCAGCTGGCGAGCCAGATAAGTAAAAATGCATTGCATAACTTTGATAGGATTGTCACTGTTACACACTGCACAAGTCCCATCAAAATGGGGGCAAATGTAGGCTCGTACGGAGGCTCTACTCTTTAGGGTGCGGAAGTCGCGGGAAACGAATGTCGGAAGGAGAAATTCAGAATAAGTATGTCATCAGATTCAATTCACACGTTCACTGCTTTCGCGTTCGTGAGCACGTTGGAACGTCAAGCAGATTGCGAGCGTTCATGTAGCGTTCGAATAGGCGTTCGAACGGTGTCGGTACTTCTAGTTTTGATGCTAGCCTCACGCCCAAGTCCAATTAACCCATCCAAAAAATAATTAAAATATTTAAAATGCATGTCACAAATTAAATTAAATTAAATTAATCAAATCAAATCCTTTCCTAATCTAGTCAAATCCCTTCCATAATCAAACACCAATTAAGATATTCACTCCCTAAATTAAACACATCTTTTCCTTTCATAAACCAATCAAAACACTTCCATTTTTTTGAGGATTCCATTCCTTACCTAGAAACCCTAGAAACCATTATAAAAAGAAGCCTAAACCAACCTTAGAACCCCTAGCTCATTCTCACAAAAACACAAAAGAAAATAACCTAGCATTCACACCCAAGGTAAAAAAAGCAAGAAGTAAATAATTCTATGTTCTCCTCCTCCCTACCATCACCAAAACACTCTCCCAAAACAGCAAAGGAACATCACCAAAACACCCCCATAAACAGTAAACATCACCACCGCAAAACAACCTGAAAACACAGCCCTAATTCATGCACCAACAGCCTTAAACAGCAACCCCAATTCACGCCAAAAACAACACCAAAATTATAGCCCAAGCAGTGAAAACCGCAACCCCTAATACCCTCAAAAAAACGCAAAAATAGTCCCTTAATACAGTGAAAATAATGACCAGAAAATACAGTGAAAATAGCAGCAAAACGCAGTAAAAACAGCATCCCAAACATCAGAACAGCGAAAGGAAATGTTGAACAAGTGAACCAGAGGAATTGAGGAGCATCAACCCTTCCGACAAACTGCATACCGCACTTCTGATAGACGACTAAAGAGGTTAGACCTGAGGGCACCTTCTTTATTTATTATCCTTTATTTTCATTTATTTTAGTACTTTATTTCATATGAGTGTTGTGGATTGGTGCATGATGTGATTTCCGGATGAACGGAATATGTGTTCTCTCTTGTGGTATATCGGATGGAAACCTGGATGTAAATTCCGTAGCCGAATTCGAATGGACGGTATTGCGGTTTGCACTCGGGATACAATGCCATGTACCACTTAAGAGATTCACATGTTTCGTTTCATCCAACCTTGCGTTTTAAGCATGATTTAGTTGTTAGTATGTTATTACTTTCTGCATGTTACTTATTTATGCATGGTAATGTAATGCGCATGGGCTAGCTAGGGTGGATTAAAGGTCCTCCGTTTTGAGGGATGAAAAGCCAAAGGGCTACCTTTGCCACGATGCTTTGCCGCGCCGGACGAAGTATGTTTGATTGAATGTGAAATATGTTTAATCGGATATACGGAGTTACAAGTGGCATAAGTAAGGGACCATTCTGAACCCAACGGTTTGAGGTCTTCCCTTGCGAGGGCTGAGTACGGCCTTAAATCATTTTCCCGGTTCACACCGGGTGGCGACTCCATGTTATTTCTCCGGTTTAGTTCCCCCGCAAGCTATTCCGTACTCCCAACCAAGCCGCGAGCCCATGATAGCGTCGCTGATTTCTGTGTCCTACACCCAGTATCCCTAAATCTTCAGGAATGAGAAACACGGTTTCTTTCCTATCCATATTTCATATGGTGTCTGTTGAACAGACTTTGACAGAACCTTATTCAACTTAAGTATTGCAATATTCAATGCATATCCCCATAAGGAAATAGGTAGCTATGTGCGACTCATCATCGACCTTACCATGTCTAACAAAGTTCGGTTTCTCCGTTCGGACACACCGTTTAATTGCGGTGTTCCTGGACGAGTCCACTGTGAAAGAATACCATATTCTTTCAAGTAATCAAGAAACTCATTGATTAAGTATTTGCCACCATGGTCTGACCGTAATGTCTTAATACTTTTGCTGGTGTGTTTTTCTACTTCGTGTCGAAACTCTTTGATATTCTCAAAGGTTTCCGACTTGTGTCTCATAAGATACACATAACCATAACGTGATGCATCATCCGTAAAGGTTACGAAGTATTCATATCCACCTCTAGTCTGGCTAGACATGGGCCCACATACGTCACTATGAACGAGGGCTAACAGTTCGGTGGCACGTGCACCTTTACCGCTAAAAGATGTTTTAGGCATTTTGCTGTTGGGTTTTCTAGGTCAAACCAAGATCATATTAAGCGATGAAAAGTACGAATACATCAAAGTAAAGTTACGGAATACTCACTTTGATCGGCTTTTGCGATGTGAAGAACAACAAAAATATTCCTTCAAGCTCTCGGCCAAGGTCCATTTGTGCTCCTTGTGTGTTCGGCAAAGTGGTGGGTTTCTAGTTAGTCCCAATATCGATTTCAAGCAAGAAAAAAATGTGCGAATACAACAAAGAAGCATGGCGGAATTATACTTACATTGATCGGTTATGCGATGCGAGGAACAAAACTTTCCAAGCTCCTTGAACTCTCGGCTTTTGCTCCAATTTGTGTCCTCCATTTTCGGTCATGTCCTCCATTGATGCTCCAAGCTCCAAGCTTTGCAAATGGTGATTCCATGCTCACAAGTTGGTTTCCCTATCACCTTTGGATGACCCTTCATGTGCTAGCATAGGAAAAATTGCCACAAAATTTCCTTTTCACTTCTTGTAATTCTCGGCCTTGCCAAGAAAAATTGGAGAGAATGATATTGGCCCTTTTGCCGAATGAGTTGGAAGGGAAGAGAGAGGAGTTGGTTTGTGTGTTGTGTATTTAATACACTTATTTGATTTCTAAAATCAAAATAAAACATATACCAAAATTTTGTAAAAGGCTTTCAAAAAGACAACAAAACTTTGGAGCCAAAAGTTGCAATTAATGACTTCCAACTACTCATATCACTCATGAATAGTGACTGGTTGTCAATCACTCAAAGTGAAAAGACATCCATCACTTGAATGATGTGCAATGTTATGTGATGCGTGATGTGACTTGTGGGCCGCACTTGATTCGAAATGCGAGTGGGCCCGTAAACACTCCCGGGCTCGGGTTCGTTAATTTTGAATTAACGAATTTTCCGTTGCGACGTAATTAAATCAAATTCAATTAAATAATTTTGCCTAGCAAAATTACTATTCACGTCGCTAATGAATTAATTCTAAATTAACTCGTTCGCACGAATTAAAATCTAATTTTAATTCCGCGTCGAAATCCAATTTCGTAAATATATCGAATATATTATTTTATAGATTAATTCCAAATTAATTGTTCTCTCTCCTTAAATAATATTTTATCCCAGATAAAATATCTCTGTAATTAATCCCAGATTAATTTTCTCTCTCTACTAAATAATCCCAGATTAATAAGTGCGAGTCATACGTCATCAGTGAATCTTCGGGAAGCGACCCATGAGATCCCCGGATATATTGGCAGTAAATCCGGTCGTCAAACTATCCGAACACGTACGTACCTATTATTACGTTTTTACCGATTTACAAGACATGGTTGGCTTCTAGCAAAGCATCGTGCCTACCCAATTCTCCAGAAATATACTTATAGGAATAAGTGATCTATATCAGGCGTAGTATACGTAGTATTGCATATTACGATCCATCATCGAATGTCACGTGCTAGGCCTGGGGCTGGAAATATGTATGCCCCGTACGAAGCACATATCGGATCTCTGGTAACTAGTCTCTATAATCGGATAAACATGACCTAGTCATAATATCCCGATAGCTGCAGCATATAAGAGCACCAGTTTCGTATCCTACGTGATCATCATCTCCACTATGACTGGAGTGATACTTCCATCTCGACATCACACCCAATACACTACGATTCTCAATATACCCAGAAGAGGCGTACACAGAACCTGTTAAAGCCCTGGACGACCAAAACCAAAGTATATTGATTGTCGCAAGTATTAGCGGTGCAAGTCTCAGGTTAAGACCAAATACACCTACCCTGATTCGGACTTCCATAGACACATAGTCATACTACCAATGGAATTCCGAGGGGTCTATCCAGAGCGAAGATGTTTCCGTACCATCGGTAAACACAACCTCCTATTACACTTGCATGAGTATTATATACCTAAATATATGAGAACTATGATGTTATGCTCGCACAACGTGCACAAGTGTAATACTAGTCTTTTACGCATTATCGATGTTCAATCTCGATAATACTCTGACTAGGGATATTTAATTATTAAACCTTCGTGGATTGATATTGTCTCATATCATCTCAATCCGGAACTAATCATATGGACCTTCTATCATTTATACATTTTTGTAATCCAATTACAAATGATAAAAGGGCAATTTCCTTTGTCACATAGTTAATTTTTACAACAACACCATGATCTGTACAAATAGTGATGCTATAGGTCATAATTGTCCAACAATCTCCCACTTGGCCTATAGCCAATCACTCAAGTGTCCTACCCCGAACTATGTATGATTCGCTTAAATTTCTGCTGAGGAAATGCTTTCATCAGCGGATTTGCATGTTTATCATCTGATGCGATTTATTCGATCATCACATCACCACGATGTATGATCCGAACGAATCAGATGATAATTTGAAGTATATATCTGGATCGTTGATTAGACAATTAATTTCTTTAGCCTGTGTGTAGCCTAGCTCAGCTGCTAACAGAACTATTCCTAATCTGATTAGGTTATTATCGATCCAAAAGGCTTCTATTGCTGCCTCAGCGGCAATGCAGCATAATCCACTTTTGTTGTTTATTCGGTAACAGTATCTTGCTTGGAAGATTTCCAGCCACTGTTCCGTTATTCAAACTATAGTACCTTTATTACGACTTATAGTCGTCATTATCGGTTAGGAAACTTGCAACAGTGAACCCAGTCACTTCAAGTTCTCCTCTCTAGTATAAGACAGCATCCTTAGTTCATCTAAGATACTAAGGGGTGTTCTTAACATCAATCCAGTGACTATCACTTGGATTGGCCTGATTGTCACTTCATATGCTAAAAGCATATGAGACACCAGGTCGCGTACATTTTTCAATGTACAGTTCTCGGAGAGTATAACAACTTTATATCTATTTCAGTAGATCTTTATTCCTAGAATAAAGGTTTCTCTCCCAAGAATTCTACGGAGAATTTTCATGAAAGCCAAGCTTTCACCGATTATATTGGGAATATCATTTCCAAGAAATGACATATCATCATTTTTAGGACAATCACTGTCAGTGCGCTCCCACTAACCTTCTTATATACACAAGAATCATTTTCGTTTTGAATTAAATCATATACCATTATGATTACATCAAAATGATAGTTCCAAGAACGCTATGCTTGCTTCAATCCATCCATGGATCGAATTAACTTGCAAACCTTGTTTGCTCGTTTTAGTACGACAAAACCGTCAGGATGTTGTAAACATCCTCCAAAAGGTTTCCATTTAAGGAAAGCGATTTTGACGTTCAGCTGCCATATTTCATGAATGAAACATGCGCCATAAGCAAGCATTATCCAAATGGATTTAACCATGGCAACGAGTAAAAGGTTTCGTCGTAATCGACACAATGTTGATAACGATACCTTTTCGCTACGAGCCCAGCTTAGTACGTTAGTATGTTGCCTTCCGTGTATATCTTCCTTGAAGACTTATTTAGTACCAATAGGCACAATGCCTTCCGGTACATCAACTAGTGTCTAAACTTGGTTGGTACACATGGAATCCATTTCAGACTTCATCACACTTTGCCATTATAAGGGAGTCGATACCTTGTATCACTTCCTCATACGTAGTCAGTTCGTATTCCTCAATAAGATTGATATCTTTATGAGGTTAGATCAGAAACCCATACCTCCCAGGTTATTTTCTGACTCTCTCTGACTTACGCAGTTCTTGTGTATTCGAAGATTATTGGTATAGTTTCATCCTTGATGAACTATTTGTGTTCCATTAAGGAATCGGTGTCTGGAACAGTATTACTACTCCGATTTTCATCGAGTTTTACTTTCCTCCCACTTACCACTGCATATAGGTATTCCTCTTAGGAAAACCGCATGGCGAGCAACAATTACATTGTTCTCTTCTAAGTTTGGTTTCCCTATGATAACCTACAACTTAGGCACTTATCCGATTTGGGTTTTAGTTTGGTATCATCCAAACATATGCCCAGCATTCCCAAATCTACAGGAATGAGAAAACCCGGTTTCTTTCCTGTTCATATCTAATATAATGTCTTTCTAACAGATTTTCATGGAACCTTATTCAAAATAAGTGTTGCACTGTTAAATGCGTATCATTTGAAGGAAATGGTAGCTCAAAGCGACTCATAATTAACCTTATCATTTCTAACAAATTTCGGTTTCTCCGTTCGGACACACCGTTAAACTGACGTGTTTCGGGAGGAGTCCTCATTGAAAGAATACTATACTCTTTCAATTATTTGAGAAACTTATTGCTTAAGTATTTTCCACCATAGTTTTAACACTATAGCCGATCTGTGTGTCTACTTTGTGTCGAAACTCTAAAATTTCTGATTTGTGTTTCAAAAGAAACACATAACCATAACGCGATGCCACATCCGTAAAGGTCACGAAACATTTATATCCACATCTAGCCTAGCTAGACATGGGCCCACTTACGTCACTTCGAACGAAGGCTAATAGATCGGTGGCACTTACATTCTTACCAAGTAAAATGTGTTTTAGGCACTTTGCCTAATAAACTAGATTCCCTAGACATCATTTTGAATAGAATCAAATCCGTCCTAGTATCCACTCTTCAAAAGTGTGGATATACGAGTCTTATTAATTTTTGTTCACCCAGACAATAATGCCACTTTAATGTTTCAACTGATTAAATCAGTTGAGCTAATGTTTGTTGTCATATCATATGTTCGAGATTTATTTATATTCAAAATATAAATGTTGTTATTCACATCTAATGTGTTTATCTCATATCATCTTTATAAAATAAAACACTTTAATGTTCTAGAATATAAAGGTATACCCCACAACGGGTTAAACCCTGATATAAAGATAATGTTTCTAGTCAAACTAGTTACATTCTAACAGTTTCCTAATTTAAGTACATACCGGAAAAGTAGTTCCTAAACTTAGGTTTCTACGGTTAAAATAGCGACTGTCGTCCCGTTACCAACTCGCAGATAAATCTCAACTGAAGTCAGTATCCTGCTTGTCAGCAGATCTTGCACATTAGTACATATTTATGTACCACACTCAGTATCTAAAATCCAATTTTAATACTAGTAATGAACATGTTTATGACAAACATATTTGAAGTCAGAGCCTTGCCTCTGTTGGACAAAATGACCCATAGCGTCACTATTTGCACAGATCTGTGTTATTGTAGCAAATTAACTAGTAAACAAGGAAATTGCACTCTCGTCATTTGTGATTAGATCACCATAGATATATAAATGAAGAGAGGTCCCTATGATTAGTTCCTGGATTGAGATGATATGAGACAGTATCAGTCCACGAAGGATTAATCATTAAATATCCCTAGCCGTAGTATTATCGAGACTGGACATCGATATAATGCGGAATAGGCTAGTATTGCACTTGTGTGCGTTGGAGAGGACACCACGACATAGTTCTCATATATATAAGTATTGGATACTTATGCAAGTGCGATAGGAGGTCGTGTTTCACCGATGGACGGGAACAGCTTCGCTCTGGATAGACACCCCTCGGAATCCCATTGGTATTATGACTATGTGTCTATGGGAGGCCGAAATCAAGGTAGGTGTGTATAGTCTTAACCTGAGACTTGCATCGCTAATACTTGCGATAATCGGTAGACTTTGGTCTTGGTGGTACAGGGCTTTAACCGGTTTTGCGTACACCACTTCTGGGTTTATCAGAGAGTCGTAGTGTATTGGGTGTGATGTCGAGACTGAAGTATCACTTCAGTCATATTGGAGATGATGTCCACGGAGATAACGGTATTAGTGCTCTTAAGTTGCGCATCCAATCGTATGATATTATGACCAGGTCATGAATATCCGATTATAGAGACTAGTTACCAGACATCCGATATGTGTTTCGGACATGGCAAACACTTATCCAGCCCCAGCCCTAGCACGTGACTATCCAATACTGGACCGATATGCACAATACATTAGTATACTACGCTTGATACAGATCTTAATATTCTTAAATGGATATGTCCGGAGAATTGGGTAGACTTTGGTGCTTTGCTAGGAGTCGACCTTGTCTCGTAAGTCGGTAGAACGTAGTACTTGGTACGTACGTGATTCGGATACTCCGACGACCGTATTTACTGCCAGATTATCCGGAGATCTCATGGGTCGCTTCCTGATAATCCACCGATGACGCACAACTCGCACTCTTGAATAATCTGGGATTATACAGAAGAGAGAGAAATTAATCTAGGATTAATAACGGAGATATTTTATCCGGGATAAAATGTCGTCTAAAGAGAGAGAACGATTAATCGGAATTAATCGATGTATAATATATTCGATATATTAAACGAAATTAGATTTCGACGCGGAATTAAAATAGATTTTAATTCGGGCAAACGAGTTAATTTAGAATTAATTCGTTAGCGACGTAAATAATAATTTCGGTAGCCGCAATTATTCGATTGAATTAACGTCGCGACGTAAGCTCGGTATTTCGGAATATCGAACCTGAACGCGTGAGTGCACGTGGGCCCACTTTTCATTTGGAAACGTGTGGGGCCCACATGACACATGTCATTCTAATGCATTGCATGTAGATTGTGTACATGCACTCAATGTCATTGCATGGAGTTTGAGTGTTTGACACTCTAAGCCATTGCATGCTTTGTGTCATAATTTTATTATTAATTTAATAAATATTATGGCATAAATATAAATTGATTTTTGGTAAATCATTTTAATAACTTAACACAATTTTTCTCTCTCAAAATTCTCTCTTCCTCTCACGCAAAACAGAAGGTTTGCTCACTGGTTTTGAACCAGTTTGGGCGTGAATAAGGGAAGCAATAGTGGTTTCTCATGGTGAGAAATCAAGTGCTAGCACACTTACAAGTCTTGCGAAGGTGGTAGGGAGGTTCGACCATGAGCGGGACTCATCCGATGGAGTTTGGAGCTTCGTTTTGAGACCCGAAACTGCCAAGACAGTGAGCATGGACTGGTTGCAGTGGCGTGAGCAAGGCAGTACGTTTTTAGCCTTGATTCGTCTTCAAATCGACATAACCGATCAATGTAGTATTCCGCTATCTTCATTGGTGTATTCACGCATGTTTTCATGTCTTGTTTGATCTTGGGACCTTAGAAAAATTCAACAATGGCATCAAGAGCTAATGTTGCAAGCATGCAATTTTAGGGATTTTAAAATTTGGGTAAATGTGATTTGAGCATGATTTGAATAAATTGTTTGTTTGAGTATGTTTATAACATGTTTAATTTCATTTTGGTTGGACTAATTTGATGAAAAATGATTTGGAATTATTTTCCCCAAATATTTGTCCTTGGGCCGAATGGTTTGATGATTTTGGGATCTTGGATTTTTTGATTTTAATTCATTTGATGAGTTAGAATCGATTAGGTTGATTGTTAATTTGAATGGAATTGGATTGGATTTCGAATTGGACAAAAACCCCAAAATCTTTGAGTTGGCCGAATGTGACTAATGCCCTAATGTCTTTGTAAATTTTGATTTTGATAACTGGATGTATTGGAAATCATTCGGGATATGTATTTAATGTCGATTGCGGATTAATTGGATTGAAACCGATTAGACATGAATCACTCCCTTGGCCGAGACCTTTAAGCATGTAGATGGGTTTGATTTTTCAATTTGTGTGTTGGACATATGATAATGAATCAAGCATGATTAATTGGACTAATATGGTGTTTTAGAAATGTTGATTTAGTTGATTGATCATGTAATACACTTTGGTAATTAAATTGGGAAATTGGATTTTTTGAATTTAATTATTTGGGCCTAAATTTGGAATTGGATTTAAATGTTGTATTGGGCCTATTGGGCTTGATTTTCAGTTTGGTTTAGGCCAATGGATGGATCCAATTGGGCCCAAAACCTTGACCATAAAGCCCAAATGCGACTTAATGAACCTTTAAAGTTCAATTGGGCCTAATGGGCCAAGATTGATTATGGGCTTATGGGGTAAATCCCGGATTGGACTTTGGTTATCGGTTTGACCCGAGTTGACCAAAAGTCCACGCCTTAGAAATCAATCAAAAGCCCATTGGACTTTAATTGAATTGACGTTGGACGTTAATCGGTCTTTGAGACGCGTTACGATTAGATTTGGAATTTAAATCGTAAAAGGTTTATTAAATAAAAGTGTAATATTTAATTTGGAATGAATAGTGAATTAGTATTAAATACCATGTTAAATTAGATTTAATGATTGTAGTTTAATTTAATTCATGAATTCGTACTTTAAGTACTTATTCGCAAAAACGAGTTTGACTCGAACAAAATCAAATCGTTGTTTGAACATTGGATGATCACTTAATTATCAGATTAATTAATTTGATTAGATTGATTGATAGCATGCTATATGTGTGTGAATACGTTGTTTGTGTTGAATGAATAATTGTATATCGGATGGATATTAGTCGGGTGGGCAATTTTAGAAATTGTTGTAATAAATTCGATTTATTAAATTGGACCTGCGTGTCCAGCCTTATCACCTTCTTTCTCTTTGTATTCTCTTCTCACCTATTCCCCTCTATATTATGAGGTTTCTTTAGAAGTGTAGTGTAACGGGTAGAAGTAGTACAAGTGCTAGCTTGAGTGAGAAAGGGAGAGATTTGATCTAGGATCAATGTGTAAAGTATCCATCCGCATATCATTATTATTTTATTTCATAATCGCTTTATTATGTATTTAGAATGCATGTTTAAGGGTGTATGATGATGAGACCTAACAAAGATAATTAAATTGGTAGCCAATTTGCACGCGAAAAACCCTCGTTAAATATCAAGCGTTTATTTTCCTTCCATTGAGTGATTCTTACTCAAGATCCGAGATTGGCAGGGGTTGTTGGCCAAAGTCAAGCCCTTGTCCGTCAAAGATTGTGTTTTAATCACGAGGCTTTGTTCCATATCGGTGTCGTGTCCAAGTTGTGGTTTGTTGGCCAAAGTCAAGACCACTTCTTGTCCATTGACATTGATTACGAAGCTTCCATGTCAATGGGTCCGCGCTTGACTGGGATCACTAGGTTTGTTGTGCCAAAGCCAAGGCCTAGTTGATTTAGAGGAAAAAGGTTAGGGTATACATTCGATGTATAGGCATATATAGATATATGTTTGGGACTTGGATGTCCACCTACTGGATCTAGGAGTTGGATGAGATCCAATTGATCTTCGAGATCTACCTAGTTAATTATCATACAATTTGTTGGCCAAAGTCAAGATTGTGTGATATTTAACGGGATCCTAGCCCACTAGGAAACACGGTTTCCCGAGTACTCGACGGAGGGTTAGAGGCTCGACGAAAAATAGTGGGAGGCAAGTATTGAATTTGCAGCATTCGTTCGAATACTCGCTAAACACACTCATTTTATTTTACTCGTCATATTTATTAAAAGTATTAGTTGGACTAATATTTTATGTTGTTTTAAATATATATATAGTTGGACTATATACAAACTCATTCAATATATAGTTGATTTTATAATTGGATTATAGTAATCAATATAATTGAATTAAATGATAGTTGATTTTATAATTAGATTATAGTAATCAATATTAAAATTATAGTTGATTAAATAATTAGATTATTGTAATCATTATAATAAATAGTACCTTATTAAATTGATTAAATAGTTGGACTATTGAAATCAAGAAAGAATTGAAAAGTGAATATTTAAAATATATAATCATTGGATTAAATGCTTTAAATGATTTAATTTTCAATTGGGAATTAATAATAGGTTAATTTATTTGATAAAATAACTTATTATGACTAAGCCCCATTATTAAGCAAATAGTAGAGCATAAAGTCTTTGGAAGATTTATGTGATGATGACTTTAGTGCTTAATTAATATACTTATAATAAATCTATCTTTAGATTTAAAAGTATTAAAGTTGCAATTAATTGACTATTCTAGTGGAGAAAAGTCAAAGTTTGCAATTGGGCATGTAGCACAAGGTGCATATCATTTCGATATTCTAAACCCAAGGCTTGGCCAAAGGTTTGTGAAATATTGAAAAGATAATTGACATATCCCAAAGTGACTACCATTTGGATATGGAAGACACGAAGGAATTAAAGATAGGGCGAGGCTCTAACTTTAAAATATTTGTCAAAGTTATGTTTACTTCTAGTATTGAAATTGGATTTTAAATACTTAGTGTGGTACATAATATATATATGTATTGACGTTCAGAATCCGCTGTGAGCTGGATACTGGCTTCAAGCCGAGATTTCTCTGCGAATTGGAAACGGGACGAAAGTCGCTGTTTCGACCGTAGATACCTAAGTTTAGGAACTACCCTTTGGGTATGTACTTAAATTAGGAAATGTTATAATGTAACTAGTTTGACTAAGACATTATCTCTATATCAGTGTTTAATCCGATGCGGATAAAACCTTTATATTCTAGAACACTAAAGTGTTTCATTATATAAAGATGATACTGAGATAAATACATTGGATGTAAATAACAGAATTTATATTTTGAATATAATAAAATCTCAAACATATAAAATGACAAATAAATAGCTTAAATTGATTTGATCAATGGAGACTTATTTGTGGCATTGTTGTCTAGGACACAATTAAACAAGACTTGTATATCCACACCTTTTAAGAGTGGGTACTAGGACTGATTTGACTATTCAAATAAGGTCTACGAATCTAGTTTATTAGGTTAAATACCTAAAATACTATTTACTTGGTAATAGTAAAAGGGCCACCGATTTGTTAGCCCTATTCATGGTGAATTAAGTGGGCCCATATCTAGCTAGGCTAGATGTGAACATGAATATTTCGTGACCTTAACGGATGTAGCATCACGTTGTGGTTATGTGTTTCTTTTGAAGAACACAGATCGGAAACTTTTGAAGTTTCGACACGAAGAAAACAAACGGATCGGCTATAGTGTTATTCCGCCACGGAAGACCGAAATGGAAAATACTTAAGCAGTAAGTTTCATATATAAATGAAAGAGTACGGTGTTCTTTCATGTGAGGACTCCTCCCGAGACACGTCAATTAGACGGTGTGTCTGAACTAAAACCGAATTTTTGTTGGACATGATAAGGTTTATCACGAGTCGCTCTGAGCTACAATTTCCTTCAACAGGATATGTATTAACAGTGCAAAACTTATTTAGAATAAGGTTCCATATAAATCTGTTTGACAGATATCATATAGGATATGACAGGGAAGAAACGAGGTTTCTCATTCCTGATAATTGGGTATGCGAGGCATAGCGTTTGGATGATACCAAACTAAGGACCCAAATTGGATAAGTGCCAATATAAGTTATCCTAAGGGGAAACCTTAAATATAGTACTTATAAATCCCACAGAGAAACAATGTAATTGTTGCTCACCATGCGGTTTTCCTGAGAGGAATACCGATATGCAGTGGGTAGTGGGAGGATAGTGATACTCGATGAAAATCGGAGTGATACTGTTCTAGGCACGAAGTCCGTAATGGAACACAAAACAGTTCATCTATGATGAAACTATACCATTAATCTTCAAATACACAAGAAACTAGTAGATCGGATAGAGTCAGAAAACAACCTAGGGTATGGGTTTCTGATCTAACCTCATAAAGATGTCAATCTTATGGAGGTGTACCATCCGACTACGTTATGAGGAAGTAATACGAGGTATTGACTCCCTGTTTATGGCAAAGTGCCATGAGTCCGAAATGGATTCCATGTATAACAACTATGTTTGGATACTAGTTGTTGTACCACAAGGCATTGTGCCTATGGTACATTAAACGTCTTCAAGGAAGACATACATGAAGGCAACATACCAACGTGCAAACCTAAGGTTTTGACGGAAAGGTATCGTTATCAACATTGTGTTAATAACGGTTCAACCTTTTTACCTGTTGCCATGGTAAATCCATTTTGAAGATGCTTGTTGATAACTGTATATTTCATTTATGAAATATGTCAGTTACAAATCAAAATCGCTTTCCTGAAAAGGAAACTTTTGGAGGATGTTTACAACATCCTGACGATTTTGTATAACCGACAAACCAGGTTTGCGGGTTATTCGATCCATGTTGGATTGATGCAAGCATAGGTTCTTGGAACTGTCGTTTTGAAATAATCATAATGGTTTATGATTTGACTCAAAACGAAATAATTCTTGTGTATATAAGGAGGTTAGTGGGTCGAGCGCACTGACAATTAAATTCCCATATAGCAATGGTGAAAGCTTGGCTTTCATAGATTTCTTTCATAGAATTCTCCGTAGAATTCTGGGGAGTAACAACCTTTATTCAAGGAATAAAATCTACTGGGATAGATTTGGAGTTTGTTAACACTCTCTGGGAAATTGTACATTTAAAATGTACTTGTATTGGTGTCTCATACGCTTCGAGCATATGGAGTCACAATCGGGTCAATCCAAGTGATAGTCACTGGATTGAAGTTAAAAACATCTGTTAGTATCTCTGAGAACTAAAGATGCTATCTTTTACTATGGAGAAGGAGAACTTGAAGTGACTGGGATCACTGCAGCAAGTTCCAAACGATTAAATACCGCGGTACTATAAAGTTTGAATAACGGGACAGTGAGCTGGAAATCTTCCGAGCAAGATAACTGTTGCCGAATAAACAACTAATGCGGATTATTGCTGCAGCTGAGGCAGCAATAGAAGCCATTTGGGTCGATAATAAATCTAATTAGATTAGATATAGTTCTGTTAGCAGCTGAGCTAGGCGTCAGCACAAGGCTAAAGAATTAAAGGTCTCATCGACGATCCAGATATATACTTCTATATTCATCTGATTCGTTCGGATCATACATCGTGGCGATGTGATGATCGTATAAATCGCGTCAGACGATAATCAAACAAATCCGCTGACGAAAACCTTTTCTCAGCAATTGAGCGAACCGTACATAGTTCGGATGTGGGACACTTGAGTGACTCGCTACGTGCCAAGTGGGAGATTGTTGGACAAAATGACCATAGCGTCACTATTTGCACAGATCATTGTGTTATGTAGCAAATTAACTATGTAACAAGGAAATTGCACTCTCGTCATTTGTGATTAGATCACCATAGATATATAAATGAAGAGAGGTCCCTATGATTAGTTCCTGGATTGAGATGATATGAGACAGTATCAGTCCACGAAGGATTAATCATTAAATATCCCTAGCCGTAGTATTATCGAGACTGGACATCGATAATGCGGAATAGGCTAGTATTGCACTTGTGTGCGTTGTGAGGGCACAACGACATAGTTCTCATATATATAAGTATTGGATACTTATGCAAGTGCGATAGGAGGTCGTGTTTCACCGATGGTACGGGAACAGCTTCGCTCTGGATAGACCCCTCGGAATCCCATTGGTATTATGACTATGTGTCTATGGGAGGCCGAAATCAAGGTAGGTGTGTATAGTCTTAACCTGAGACTTGCATCGCTAATACTTGCGATATCGGTAGACTTTGGTCTTGGTGGTACAGGGCTTTAACCGGTTTTGCGTACACCACTTCTGGGTTATAGAGAGTCGTAGTGTATTGGGTGTGATGTCGAGACGGAAGTATCACTCAGTCATATTGGAGATGATGTCACGCAGGATACGGTATTAGTGCTCTTAAGTGATGCGCATCCATCGTGATATTATGACTAGGTCATGAATATCCGATTATAGAGACTAGTTACCAGACATCCAATATGTGTTTCGGACGGGGCAGACACTTATCCAGCCCCAGCCCTAGCACGTGACTATCGATACTGGACCGATATGCACAATACATTAGTATACTACGCTTGATACAGATCTTAATATTCTTAATGGATATGTCCGGAGAATTGGGTAGACTTGGTGCTTTGCTAGGAGTCGACCTTGTCTCGTAAGTCGGTAGTAGAACGTAGTACTTGGTACGTACGTGATTCGGATACTCCGACGACGTATTTACTGCCAGATTATCCGGAGATCTCATGGGTCGCTTCCGATAATCCACCGATGACGCACAACTCGCACTCTTGAATAATCTGGGATTATACAGAGAGAGAGAAAATTAATCTAGGATTAATAACGGAGATATTTTATCCGGGATAAAATGTCGTCTAAAGAGAGAGAACGATTAATTCGGAATTAATCGATGTATTAATATATTCGATATATTAACGAAATTAGATTTCGACGCGGAATTAAAATTCGATTTTAATTCGGGGCAAACGAGTTAATTTAGAATTAATTCGTTAGCGACGTAAAATATAATTTCGGTAGCCGCAATTATTCGATTGAATTAACGTCGCGACGTAATCTCGGTATTTCGGAAATATCGAACCCGAACGCGTGAGTGCACGTGGGCCCACTTTCATTTGGAAACGTGTGGGGCCCACATGACACATGTCATTCTAATGCATTGCATGTAGATTGTGTACATTGCACTCAATGTCATTGCATGGAGTTTGAGTGTTTGACACTCTAAGCCATTGCATGTTTTGTGTCATAATTTATATTAATTTAATAAATATGGCATAAATATAAATTGATTTTGGTAAATCATTTTAATAACGTAACACAATTTTATCTCTCTCAAAATTCTCTCTTCCTCTCACGCAAAACAGAAGGTTTGCTCACTGGTTTTGAACCAGTTTGGGCGTGAATAAGGGAAGCAAGAGTGGTTTCTCATGTGAGAAATCAAGTGCTAGCACACTTACAAGTCTTGCGAAGGTGGTCGGGAGTTTCGACCATGAGGCGGGAATCATCCGATGGAGTTTGGAGCTTCGTTTTGAGACCCGAAACTGCCAAGACAGTGACATGGACTGGTTGCAGTGGTGGAGCAAGGCAGTACGTTTTTAGCCTTGATTCGTCTTCAAATCGAACATAACCGATCATGTAAGTATTTCGCTATCTTCATTGGTGTATTCACGCATGTTTTCATAGTCTTGTTTGATCTTGGGACCTTAGAAAAATTCAACAGCCTCGTCTTCAATTCCTTCCTGTATGCCTTGTCCATACGGCAGTCACGCTTCCAGTGCCCCGTTTGCCACAGTTAGGCAGACATCTTGGGATATGTCTTTTGCTCTTCCAGAA